>WAAG01030318.1:0-41260 GCA_013390105.1 Tichodroma muraria
CCAAGGGAGACAGAGGTTAATTCTGAAGGAGCCAGGTCCCTTTGATGGTTTGCTGCTTTCCCCTCTGCGTAGAGGAGATGGGCTGTGCTGCTATCAGAGGGTTGTGTTTTCTCTTTCATGGTTGTGATCACTGAAAAACAACATTATTTAGTGGCTCTTTCTTGGCTTCCTTATTAAAGGTGGAATGTGGGCCTGCAGGAAGGGTGAGGTCTTCCCTCACTGCACTTCCAAACCTGACATCATCACCAGGGGTTGTTCTGACTCTGCCTGGCCTGGCCATGCTCCTGCTGCCACCCAGGGCTGGGGACAGCATCCCACAGGGAGGAGACCTGGATTGTCCAGCTGGGGCTCTAGGTCCTGCAGAAACCAGTTCAGTGTACAAAGAGAGCTGAAGAAAAATAAGTAAAATTATTTTGCACTTCACATAATGATCCATAGTATGTGGGTAAGCACACTTAAACTGGGAACAGACTTCTGCTAGCACAGTACTGAGCCATCATTGCTTTTCACTCCAGTGGATAGAATATCCTAGGGAAAAGGAAGGGGAGATCAAACTTTGTATTACTCTGAAGTTGTATGGGAGCTCTACTCAAATATTGGAGGGGGTTTGTATTAAAGTTGTGTCTACGGCAGAGTGGGTTTTGCAGGGATAAAATATGTATATGTACAAATAATTGCTCTCTAACAGCATGTAACTTCTGTCAGAGAAAATATTTCTGCTTGGGTGGGAGAACAGTTGATCAATCTTATTTGTGTTTTCCTCAACAAATAAATATTCCAGTGCTGTCAGTATTTCAGCTGCTTTTGTCTGAGTCTGGCTGAGGTTTCCAGCCTTTACTTTATTCTGGCATTTAATTATTAAACACCTTACGGTTCACAACTAGTTCAAGCAGATAATGTGCTGTAAAACTGAAGTCAAATAAATGCTTTAAAGACACCAGCCCAAACCTGAAGGAATCTTGTCCTTGGAGGCTTTTGGCACGTTCAGCTGCTGAGGCCTGATCAGGAACACGAGCTCTCTGTGCGTGCCCAGGTTTGCAGTGGGTTATTTGCCAGATTGCAGGATCTGATAAAGTCTGGAGTAGCTGAGGGACTCTGGCAGCAGCAGGGGAAACTCTCTGAACAGGAAAAGAGTGTCCTGGAGTCCCTCCAAGTGCTCCATGGTGTAGATGTGTAGTAACGGTGAGCAGCACAGAGGGAGAGATCAGGGTGAACTGAATTTATCTTTATTTTATAGGCCTGGCAAAGGGAGACTCAATCACTGTTAGAGCCAAAGAGGCAACAACAAATAAACCTGTGTCAACATTAAACCGTTTAAAGTTTGTGTAAACTGGGATGACAAAAGGTGTGGAAGTGTGTGTGTAAAGGCAGGAGTATGTGGGTAGCTTTTGTGTGGAAGTGTGTGGAAGCAGTCAGGGGTTTTCTGTTGAAGGCAGACTTCCCTGGGAATACCATTAACTTCTGATGAGCTTTTCAAGTACCAAAGCCTCTGTTTAGTATTGTGGAGTTCAGCAAGATGAGGTGATGGGAGGTTTCTGGTGAAGGTTGGGGTGGGGGGGTTAAGGGAAGCTTCAGGCTGCCACCCCCACTGCTTCTGAGGAGTAAAGCTCTGCAGTGCTCCACTCCAAACATGATGGTGGCTCTCCTGCTCTTCTCGTGGGTTTATATTCCATTATATCCAGATGCGTTGATTCCAGTTGGCTTCGGGTTATTCCGTGTGTGGTTGGAAATGCCATTTAGAGCTTGGTGCAGTGGATTTGTGCTGGGCATTCCAGGGATGTCAGGGTTTCCCAAACTCCCCGTGCTGGGAGCCAGGGCTGCCTGTGACACGGTGGACATGGTGGGGTTTGCAGCAGTGGCAGTAATGGGATTATAACTTGGAACTGGGCGGGTTTTGTTGGAATTTTTGGGGCAGTCTGTGACCCTGAACGTGCCAGTTATCTGACAGTGGTCTTTTTTCCTCCCTTTAGGGCTGAGAGAACAGAGGTACTCAGTGAGGACCTGTTGCAGGTATTGTAACATGCTTCATATGCATTTTTTTCTTTAATGTTGTGATGTGTGAGCCTTCTGAGGTTTGTGGAAGTCCTGACGAGATACTGCACATTTCAGGGGTGGAACCCTGGATGTCTTTGACTTCTCAGCACATGAAAAACCAGGGGTGCATTTTGAGTAGAAAAACACAGTTCCTTCTGTTTGTGAGTCCAGTCATGTGGCTTGGTACAGTGGAGGAGGAACCATTCTTGCTTTTCATGGGATGAACAGGCCTGACAAGCCCATGATCCACTGGTGCTGATGACTTGTCAGTCAGTCTGAGGAGGATGAGGAAACCCTGGCTGGACACAGCTGGTTTCTGTCCTCACTGCTTTCACCTGAACAGATCAACTGGACCTTAAGAGAAATGGCACAAAAATCATTCCAACTGCTCACTAATGAAGTCTGTTATTCTTTAAGTAAGTGTACAAATGCTTCTTGTTTAGCTGTGATATTTGTTCTCAGATTTGTCATGCTGACATCGATTTGTTTGCAGACTTGTCAGCTTTGTGCAAATTTATCATCTCATCAAACACGACTTTCATGGTGGAATTTAAACTGCAACTGTCACATTAACAAGGGTGACTGATTCCATGGAGCAAATTTGCCTGCAGACTTGACATAGTTGTCTTCCTCTGGTTTCTTTATGAAGGGTTTATAAAAAGAGCACAAATTGGTGAGGGAAGTCAGGCTGGCTGCTCCTGGGACCTCGAGTGCGGTGGTCATTTCTGATTAATTAACAAAGCATCTCAGCCTGCTTGAGGTCAGGGCCTGTGGGTGGAAGAGGCAAGTCAGGCAGATGATGGAAGTGCTTCTGGTTCAGAGCTCTCCAGCTGCTCAGGTTCAGGTGGCAGCTGAGGGCATGTGTCAGCCTTCGAACATGAATTCAGCACAAATACATGGAATTACAGAAGCCCAGACTGGTTTGGGTTGCAGGGGACCTTGAAGCCCATCCAGGTCCACCCCTGCCATGGGCAGGGACACCTTCCACCATCCCAGGCTGCTCCAAGCCCCATCCAACCTGCCTGGGACACTGCCAGGGATCCAGGGGCAGCCACAGCTTCTCTGGGCACCCTGTGCCTGGTAATGGTGACCTGAAACATTTCACCCCATTTTCAGGGGGTTGCTTTATTTAAACTAAAAATACCTTCCCAGTCTGACAGTTCTGTTCTTAATTTCTGAGGAGATGTGCAGCTCAGTGACACAAAGGATGTTGAACACCTTGGTAGCCTGCGAGGGCCCATCTGGTTTCTTGCTTAGCTGCAGAATAGTAACAAGAAGTGAAAGCCAAAAGCTTTGCTCCTTGTTGCCAAAAAAATTTTGCAAGCAAGGCTTTCCCAGGCCCTGAGCAGCCTGGCTACACCCAAGTGGAAGAATTTACTCACTTGTTTGTTTGCTCTTGGGGGCTTGTGCAGGGGCAGGAGGCTCTTATCTAACCCAAGAGTTTGGAAACGTGGTGCTGCTCACTTCACAAACATGGTTCACAGTTGGGCTTTTTTATATTTAGCTCAAGCTTTGCCACAGGATCGTTACAGCTTTTTTTTGTTCTGTTTTCTGACGGGTTGTGCTCCATTTCAAGTGTCTGTTCAATGTGTTTCATCTGAAGACAAGGGCTATAATTCAGTACTCAAAAGGCCTTTACAATAGCCCTGCTTTCTGGCACGGCCCTGTGGCAGATAATAAAGCAATTGTGTGATGTTCTGTACTCTGGGGATGCCCTGAGGGGACAGACAGCGTGGCCTGTGGGTCACATTGTCAGCTCAGAGGTGGCTTGAAGGAGATTAATGTCCTTTGTGGTTTTCTTGACATCTTTGCACTAGAAAGCAGATCAGAGAGGAGAGGGTATGACTGAAGTTTTGGGGTCACGTTCCCCCTATCAGTCACGTCTGCAGTTCAGGGTGCCTGGAAAGAGGCTGTTGGGAGTGTGTGTGCTCCAGAGCCTTTCCAAGGAACCTGAGCCACCACCCAGGGCTTTGGGATCTGCCAGGCTCTGAGAGGTGCCTCAGGGCCAGGGTCTCACCTGTTCCAGATGTGGGAAAACCCTGTGCTCAGTCTTAGAAGTTTGAACTACCAGATCTTGCAAAAATGAATTCTTTTGTAAGGAGGTGATGGCCTAGAATGTGGCGCTGGTGGTTCCTCCCTGGGAGGGTGGGGAGGCCCTGGCACAGGGTGCCCAGAGGAGCTATGGCTGCCCCTGGATCCCTGGAAGGTGTCCTTGCCATGGCAGGGGTGGCACTGGATGGGCTTTAGGGTCCCTTCCAACCCAAACCCTTGCAGAATTTCATTTTGAAGATAACACAGGAGAAGTGAGTAATCTTAGCTGCAACAATAGACCACAAACTATACCAAACTGATCCTCTATATGGACTTTTTCCACCTGGACTTAATTTTGAATCTGTTGCTCCACGCTCTGTAGATAAAAGGCAGAGCCTTGTGCTCTCAGAGCAATCTCTGGGCAGTTTCTTTGCAGCTTATTTTTCAGCTTGGGTTTCTTTTGCCTTCCTGAAAATAAAACAAGTGATTTTAGAGCTGTATCAAAAACTGGAATCTATTCAGATTATTTCTACAGATGAAATCTACTTTTTTTCCCCTTGCTTTTTAAATAGAATCCATTCCAAAGGGCCTCCTGTTATTCTTGGTGAGTCATCAAAATGCAGATAAACAGCATTCTTTGGGTGCTGTGCACAGAGAGCTCAGTGCCATGAGCAGTTCTGTCCCACTGTTCATCACTTTGTTTGTTTTTGGTGTTCTTTGAAATAAAATAGTCCAAATTCCTTGCTTAAAATCCCTTAAAAGAACAGTTTATCATGTATATATTTGTCCTATTCACAGGCTGTGTATTAAGCCATGTTTGAATTAGATGCTGATAAACAGAACTCTTGTTTGGGCTTTGACTCCTGTTTTTTAATTCCATATCCCATTTGAATCCCAGTAGTCTCTCCCTGAAAATACTGTTATACTGTTTTGCTCAGCGTGTGGGAGCTTTGTCCTTGTGTTTAACAGCAGGGAAGCACGAGGAGCAGGAGGAGCTTGGAGTACAGGTTTGTACTATGGGAAGGAGCTGGCAGATGTGTCTTCAGCACCTACTTTACAAGGTCATAGTGAGAATTATGAGTTCTCCCACAGTTTTCTCCCTAAATTGGTGTCTTAGATACCTGCATATGCCATTCATCTCAGATGGCAAGTGTCACTCTGATTCCTTGCTGAGATGCCAAGCAGGGCAGTGTTTTTTCCCTTTCCCACTTTCCAGTGCCATGAGCTCTGACTGAATTTCTGTGCCACTGAAGAAAAAAAACATTTCAATCTTCCCCTGGCATTTTTGCTGTCAGGCACTTCTGCTAAGCAGCTGCACTTCTTGTATGCTGGAGAATTTGAGAAATCTGCAACCCAGAGCGACGTGTGGTACGGGGGGGAAGGTTTTCTGCTGAGGCCAGGGAAGTAACTTCTGGTTTTTGTGTTGTTTTCTCTCCCTCCCGTCTCCCGCGCCGGGATCAGATCGAGAGGCGCCTGGACACGGTGAGGTCCGTGTGCCACCTGGCCCAGAAGAGACTGATTGCCTGTCTGCAGGGCCAGCATGGCACAGACCCTGACAAGAGACATGTGAGTACAGCTGAGTGTGCCCTGGCTCCCGCCCTGCTGTGCCAGAGCTCTGCCAGAGCAGCTCACTGCTGGCCCTGGTGGAGCCCCAGTGGAACCCCACTGGAACCCCAGTGAAACCCCACTGAAANACCCCAGTAGAACCCCAGTGAAACCCCACTGAAACCCCACTGAAACCCCAGTAGAACCCTACTGAAACCCCAGTGAAACCCCAGTAGAACCCCAGTGAAACCCCATCAGTGCCACAGCACAGTCTGGGAACACCTCAGCAGTGCCAGGACACTTCTTGTCCTTCAATCTGCTGGGTGCTTGGAGCTCTCCTGACACCCAGCTAGGGGAAGATAACTGACCCAGCTCCTCAGACCTGCAGTTGCCCTTGGGCACTGACACCCTCAGCTGGCTGGAAATGGTTTTCTGTGCACGTTTGATTTCTGCCCCTCCTTAGCAAAGCCGTAGGTAGATTTTCTTAAAGCATCAGAACCAGAAGCAATTCACATTCACGCTTTCCTTCAGTTGAGTGAGGGAGAGCTGAGAGCAAGGGCACACCTGCTCTGGGAGAGAGATGTGACAAGCTGGATGCTTAAATCTCAGCTGAAAGCTGTTTCTCTCTCCCTGGCAGTAGTTGAGATATGCTTTGGGGCAGTCATTCCAGCTAAAACTGAGAAGAAAGTGCTTTTCAGAGTGTCTGAGAACAGGAGTCTCGGGGCTTGCAGCTTTTTGTGACTTGGCATTTTCTTTGAGTCCAAGAATGAGCTGTGTCTGTGTAATAGAAACCATATGGAAGAGGAGCAAAACCTTGGAGGGGATGTACTGGGGAGGCTGGAAAGAGTGAGCAGCACTGAGCTAAGCACTGTTCCTTCTCTTCCATAGAAAAAACTTCCTCTAACAGCTCTGGCTCAAAATATGCAAGAAGGCTCCATCCAGCTGAGTGATGAAACTCTGCTGGGGTAAGTGTTTGCCTTTTTTTCCTGACTTGCTGTCTGACATCTTACTGCCTGCAGGGCTCTAATTAGAGCCTCTGGGTGCACAAAGGCTGGTTTCAATCTAATAAAAGTTAATATTTCTAGATTCTTTCTCTAATCCAAAGGGAGAAACAGTGAGCAAGCAGTTTTTCTGGAATGATTTGGGGACAAGTTTTAGGCTGAATTGCATTCCAGAGTATTCTGATTCTCTGCTATCATAAAAGCTTTAAAAATGGCTTTTTTTTCTTTGTGGGTTAGTAGAATTATCATCTCCATTTAAAGTTTAAAATGTTGTGTATTCTACAATTAAACTGCATTTTTATTTTAAACTGCGTCCTGCAGGTTTGAAT
Organism: Tichodroma muraria; assembly: GCA_013390105.1. Taxonomy (NCBI): domain Eukaryota; kingdom Metazoa; phylum Chordata; class Aves; order Passeriformes; family Sittidae; genus Tichodroma; species Tichodroma muraria. Next base: position 6,941 of record WAAG01030318.1, read on the forward strand.
TGATGACTTAAAATAATGTCAATTTGCATTAATGGCTCCTAATTCAAAGTAGCCCCAATTTATCTCTCCTGGCAAAGTGCTTATTTGCAATTTACAGGAAAGTGGCTGAAACAAATCAGCCTCCATGTGCTGAATTCCTGGAGCCAAGTGGGTTTTTTCATTGCTGGTGGGAATTGTTACAGAGACAGTGTAGAATGACCTTAGAAACCTTTGAGAACATTTCTGAGCCACTGCAGGAGATTGAAACCTGGATAAAAATCTTACAGAATAGGGGTTTTCCTTACAACAAGCATGAAATGAAGGTCAAGTCATGGCTTTGGAGCCTGAGACTGCTGGGGATGGCATTGCTGGGAATTAGGGTGTTAAAACCTTCACATTAAAGGGGCTTAGGAGAAAATGAAATACTGCATTGAGCAATTTTTCCTGCATCTGGTGAGATGGAAGGATAGGATTGGAAATAAATACTGACTTCTGTGCCCCCAGGGCTGGTTTCACAATCACCTGGATGTCTAAAAGCCTCCAGAGTGTTGTCATGGCTCAGGAATTCAGAAGACAAAGGTGTAATAACACCACTTGCCTATCCCAGATTTCTCCAAGGGAGCACAGGGCAGTTGGGTTCAGGCCATGAAGGGATGCTTTGCTCTCCAAAGCTCTGCTCTGCCTTGAATCCTTCTTCTGCAGTCAGTGAAAACTCCCGTGACAATTTCCTGTAATTCTAACAGGAAAATGCTGGATACCTGTGGGGATGCAGAGAATAAACTGGCAATGGAGCTCTCCCAGCATGAAGTACAGATTGAGAGAGAAGTGATAGACCCACTGTGCCTGCTGACAGAGGTGAGACAGCTCAGCCTGAGAGGAGAAATGCATCTGGATTGATGCATAACCTGAGCAAAAGTGGTTTATCTCAGTGCTGGTATTAAAAAACTGCTTTAAGGTGCCCTGTGTTAGTGGTGGAAAGTGGGTATGAAACCTACAACGTGTAATTTGTTACAATGCACAATTTAAAATTCACTGTAAGCCCCTAATTCTCATTTCAGACAGAGATCCCCAACATTCAGAAGCAGAGGAAGCAGCTTGCAAAGCTGGTGCTGGACTGGGATTCTGCAAGGGGAAGGTAGGAGAGCATTTTAGTTACTGAGTGCTTTTCTGTCCATGTGAAGTCCTTGTTGGCATCTCATGGCACCTGCTCTGCTCTGGTGTTTGCTACTAAATGCTGCTGTGAGCAGGCAGTAGGTGAAAAAAGACAAACTTACATTTAAGTTACACCAGGAAAGGACCCATGACTGCTAGATCCAAACAGAATGGAGATTTTGGAATTCTTACGTGCCTATATTCAACTGGAAAAATGTTGGAAGCTCATCCAGTTTCCAGTTCCTACAAGTGTTTAACTAAAAGAAGGAATCACTGAAGTTTTAATCACTGGAGTTTTCAGCTTAAAGAGGGAACAGGAACCTCTCTGTGTAACCACACCAAGTGCTTTTACAGCCCTGTTTGGAGCCATCCCCTTGGGAGGGTGCTGGGTCGTTCATCTCACCCTTGAGTGCCTTTAAATGGTTTTACACTGCCCTGAGAATTGGTGGAGCCATTTTCAGCATATTCTACACCCATGTTACAGGGCAGATGCAGCATTCCTGGTGATTTTTGTACTTGCTGGTGGATTATGTCAGCATGTCATGGATGGTGTGTTTTGAACCTTTCAGTTCTGTTGGAAAACCTCTGGAACTGTGGGGTTTGTTTCCTGTTGAAAGAAACCAATTGTGAGGGAGCCATAAAAGCAGATTCGTGTTGAATATTGATTTTTACCAAATGCAGCTTTTCTTCCCCAGGTACAACCAAGCCCACAAGACTTCAGGAACAAATTTCCAAGTGCATCCTTCAAAAGTAGAATCTCTTAAGGAAGAGATGGATGAAGCTGGAAATAAAGTAGAGCAGTGCAAGGTAAGGACAGGATGAGTGTCCCTTCCACACCTCCCGTGGAATTGCCCAGTTGTGCAGCTGCAAATCATGTGGCTGTGACACTGTCTGTCCTGGGGGTATTTTCATGCCAGCTGATCTCTGGATTGCTTTAGCTCAATGAGGAACTCCATCCAGGGTGTTTCTAAGTTGGGTATTTGACATTATTTTCAGTTTCAGTCTGAGCCAGCTATGTCCTGGCCACGAATGAATGTTCAGGGTGTCTGGGTGCTCCAAGCCATGGAGCAGCTGTGCTTTAGGAGGCACCTGGAGGAAACTGAAGCTGGGCCATCCCAGGACCTCTCACAGCTCTGAGCAGTTCACATTCATTTTCACTTCTGAACAGCAAATGCTCCATTGAGTACTGAGAACTGAAACCATTTTTGTTAGTACTTGTCTTTGAGTGCTATAAATGGCAATATGTTCTTGACTGGAAGGGGCAGCTGCTTTGCTGGATAAACCAGAGTAAAGATTTTGAGATCATTTTGCTTGAAGAACACTTGGGGCAGAGCAGGTGCTTTACAGCCTCTTAGTTCAAACTCCCTGCAGGCAAAATAAACCCAATAAATCTGCCTGTGTGTACGGTTTGAGGTGAGTAAATGAGCTGCCCTGGTCTGCATCTTTCCCAAAGGACCAGCTGGCTGCAGACATGTACAGCTTCGTGTCCAAGGAGGGGGAGTACGCCCGCTGCTTTGTTATGGTGAGTGTTGGCACTGGGGCTCTGCTTCAGCACAGCTGGGCACACACACTCAGTTCTCAGAGATGACATTTTGTGTGCTAAGCCTTTAGTCTTGTCTTATGTGCTCATCAGAAGCTAATGCTCTTTTTGTTTTTAAAATGTGGCTTCTGTTCTCAGTTATTAGAAGCACAAGCAGATTACCATAGAAAAGCATTAGCAGTCATAGAAAAGGTCCTACCCGAAATTCAAGCCCATCAAGGTAAAGTAACCTGTGCTCTGGCTGATGCTTCTCCTTGCCTATGCCACCTATGCACAATATTCTCCTCCTCTCTCTTGATTCTCTTGCATGCAGACTGATTTAATAAGGCCATTTTGATCTGCCTAACAATTTTACATTCCCAAGCATAATTCCATCTTCGTGTTCTCCGGAGTTCTCCAGCCATGTTTAACACACTAATAAAATATTAATTAAGGATCTCTCTGATACCCAGGAGGGTAAAGGAAGGATTTTGCTATTTGCTTACCTGATTTCCTTGTGCCCTTTTCCTGAGTCACACCTGGCTCTTCAGGCCAGTGAAAGTGTCACTGTGATTTGGTTCTTGAGTGATTACAGGTGATTATCAGGAAAACCCCATGGATTTTAAGGAGCTTGATTTCTTTTTTCCCCTCATTTTGTGCCATCCTCTTTCCCAGTAAGCACTGTGTGCTGGGAAACGGAGAGTTTGGGTTCTTGTGCTGATTATCAGCAGTTAAAAAAGAATTGTACAGCTTCATTTCTTCCCTAAGAAGAACTGGAACTGCTGCCAAGCTTCCACTGTTAGGGGACTTTCAGGTGTATCACTGATGATTTGGGATAAAGATGCACTGTGTGTTTTGGAAACTACTCTCCAAACTATTGGCTGTGCTGCCCCTGAATCTTTATGGAAATAGGTGAACAAAGTCTTAGGGAAAATACAGTCTGAGCTGAGGAAGGCTCAGGTATCTTCAGCTGGTGAAGGTTGTAAAAGATGAACCAATTCAATACATAAATCAGTAGGAGCATTGTGGAAAATGGTGTGGGATATCTGTGCTCAGTGGGGAGAGGAGGGAGTGCAGAGGTGGTGCTGGTACAGCAGCAGGGCTGTGCAGAAGGGCCTTTGGGGAAACAGCTGCTTGAAATTTGTTTTTGTTGCATGGGAGGTTTGTACAGAGCAGCTGAGCAGCAAATGCTTCAGAGCTGAAGGTGGCTGGGAGCCGTGGTGGCCAGGTGGCTGAATGTGGGGAATTCCTCACGTTGTGTTTCCAGCTGCAGTGTAAAATAGAATCCCATAAAGGCTTGGGTTGGAAAGGACCCCAAAGCCCATCCAGTGCCACCTCTGCCATGGCAGGGACACCTCCCACTGTCCCAGGGTGCTCCAAGCCCCGTCCAGCCTGGCCTGGGACACTTCCAGGGATGGGAGCTGGGACTTTGAACAAGTACTGAGGTTTCTTTTCCTAATGCTTGCCGTAATTTGCAAAGGTTGGGAAATGCCATGTGCATCTCATGGCGTGTTAATGAATGGCAGGGCCTTAAACCTGACAAGGGAGGTGATTGATGTGGTTTTGTAAAGAAAAGGGATGAATTAAATCCTTTGCAGAAACACTTTGCCTTCAGAGCACTCTTTGAAGTCCTCTGAAGTTTTTGTCTTTCTTGGCCTCTTTTCCACATAAAAGAAATAACACATCTGTACTAACAATAACGTTTTACATCTGCATTTTTTCAGTTAAAATAGCAGAAATGGGTCAGAACGTAAATTGTAGGAAAGAAGAAATTCACATTCAATTTGGAGAAATTTGTGCCAATTGGAATTAAATAAGAATTGAAGAATTAAATTGAAAATTTGAATGTTATGGTGCTGGGCTGTTACCATGGTAGTTCTGATGTGATGCACTGTGGCTGTTAACATCCATTGTAATTTGCTGATTTAAGGAATCAAATTTAAGGAATAAACTTTTTATTAACAGCTCAGTTTTTATTCACCTTAAATACAGTTAAGACAAAAACCAGCCCAGGTCATGCAGTCTGGACAAAATTTTCCTCTCAGATTCTTGCAGACTGGAGCCAAATCAGTGTTACTGGAAGGTGCAGCCTTGTGCTGATCTTTGTTGAGGTTTGTTATTTGTAATTCCAGTTATACACAGAATTTGTATGTGATATTCCATCCAGAAAGATGCAGAAGTATTTTTTTCTTGACCACCAGTAGCCTCATTTTCTCTTTGCTCATGATCCAAGGGACTTTACCAATCAAGGGCTGTAAAACTCCTGCTGTAGTCTGAAAGTTTCTGTGCTGTACTAGAGGCTTTCTTCTCTTCTTGCCTGGGCTTTAATTCAAGGGTTTGGTAGATACCCTGCTCAGTGTTTTGATACTCTCCAACTTAGACAAATGGACTGAAAAGCCAGCTTTTGGAACTCCCCTGGAAGAGCATCTCAAGCGCAGCGGGCGGGAAATCGCAGTTCCTATCGAAGCCTGTGTCATGATGCTCCTGGAGACAGGGATGAGAGAGGAGGTGGGTAATTCCAGATCACAGGCCAGGAGCGGGGGAGAAGGGCCCAGTGAAGCTCATGAACTGGGGTCTGTTTGTTAACGTGTTGCTTAATGAAATTTTCTTCATTAAGTAGTTGGTAAATGTTTTGCAACAGAATAGCCTCAGCACTGTGTGAAGTATCTTGCAGGTGGATGCACATACAATGAAAATTCGGGGTGGACCAAGGGTGGGGAAGAACTGAACCATGGTCAGGTGGCAGTGACAGGACACACGAAGGGCCAGCTGGGTCCTAACTGTCAGGGGAAGGCACCAAAGCTGGAATGTTCTGAAAGAGGCTGCTGGAAAACTGGTGCTGTTCCAGGCCTGCGCAGATGTGTGGTTACCAATCAATTCATTTTATTTCTGTGATGCAGGGCTTGTTCAGAATTGCTGCTGGAGCCTCCAAGTTAAAAAAGCTGAAAGCTGCCCTGGACTGTTCCACTTCCCAGCTTGATGAGTTTTACTCAGACCCCCACGCTGTTGCAGGTATTGGGAGTGTTCTGAAGCCCAGCCAGGTGTAAATGGATAGAACTTTGTGCTGTTCAGGTGTTGATCTCCAAAGTTAAACTGGCAGAAGTGACAATCAGTTGAAAGTTCACTGCACAGTTTGACACAGATAAGTGGAGGGTGCCCATGCTGATCACACCTGATGTATTTGTGACAATGGTGTGTAACATTCAGGTGATCATCCTGACCCAACTGTCACATCTCTCGTGACAGGAGTGTTAACATGGTCAAGGTAGATTAGAGCCAGGTGTAGACCTTCCATTCATCTCTATGAGTCCTTTGTCCTGAAGGGGTGATTCAGAGTTTTATAGCATGTTTCTGTCAAATTGCACTAATTACTGACAGACCCTTTGTGTTAAGATCTGAGCAGCTCCACTGTGCAAGTGTCAGGTCCTGCCACTTTCCGTGGCACTTGGAATTTATTGCACAGATAAAACTGCAAATGTGAGGGCAGAATTTTCCCTGAAGTCTGAAAGCAGTGGCTGAGGAGCCAACCTCAGGAGCCAACCTGTTCCTGTCTGCATTGCAGGTGCCTTGAAATCCTATTTGCGGGAGCTGCCAGAGCCTCTCATGACCTACAGCCTGTACGAGGAGTGGACACAAGCTGCAAAGTAAGCATGCTAGAAATAGCTGTAGAGGAAGTCATGCTGCATATTTCTATTAAATTTGGTTCTTCGTAGATGAATTCAAAAGAAACAACCAAGCTCACACAGTTATTTATTATTTCACTATCGGGTATTTCGTGTAACAAATTATTTTAAATAATAAGTAGCTTAATCCAAATTGCACAAAATGTGGTGAAATATGTCCTTTAACTATTAAGGCTGCTTCAGGCTGCTGGCAGCACAGTATTGATGCTCAAGCAATTTTGTTGCAGGTAGAGATAATTCAGGGATCTGACAAGCAGGTTACTGAGTGCAAAACATTTATTTGGCATAAATGGAAGTTTATACCATCATCTCTTTGTCACTGCAGAAACACTGCAGACAATTTATGCCCTGAAAGTAAGATGTCATGGCATTTTTTGATCCTTTCAGTATTCAGGACCAGGATAAGAAGCTCCAGGAGTTATGGAGGATTTGTAACAGACTACCTGAGCATTACCGCGTTAACTTCAGGTGGGTGTGAACATCTCTTAGCTCAGCTGCCTTGCACCTCAAAGCCAGTTAACTAAACTCCAATCCAGGTGTGCTTTTCTTGGCCAAATCCAGTGAGATTTCTAAAAAATGCCATTTATTTCATGCAGCAGTGGCCATGCACGGGTGCTCTCCTCAGATTAATTCCCTGTTGATTGTCAGGAAACAGTGATGCACAGAGCCTTTCTACTTAAGGCTCACGCTCTGCTCTTTGCTGTAGTTTCCAGTCTTAGAAATCACCTGGATCTGTCTTAAACGTCTCATTTTTCCTTTTGGTTTTGCGTTTTGGAAATGAACCGGAACAAAACCAGCTCTGGTCATTCCTAGGAGCATGGAATTTCCATTACAGGATGTGAAACTAGCTGAAAGGCAGCGTTTTTCTCTGAAAGTATAATATTTCTGTGGTTCTGTTTTGCTAAGATGGGAGCTGCTTTCTTTGCTACCCAGTTCAACTTTTATGATTCAGGAGCAGAAGCTTTGGGCAGCTGCCACGCAAGAAGGCTGCTCATCTCATTTCTGTGTTGCTGGGAGCTCTCTTTACAAGTTCTTGAATTTTTGTTTACTTGCTTTCAACAAGAAATGCTCATGGTTCCTGCTGTTTAATTATTCCTTTCCTTTTTGAAGGTATTTAATCAAATTTTTAGCCAAGCTTGCCCAGAACAGTGACGTTAACAAAATGACACCGAGCAACATCGCCATAGTCTTGGGCCCCAACTTGTTGTGGGCAAAGAATGAAGGGTGAGTTCTTTTAAGAAAGCTACAAAGCAGAACTGGGTGAAGCTGTAGAATTGAGAGGTTTAAATCCTTTAGTCTAGTCACAGCAACGGACTGTTTATCTAAAAATATTTCAAGTGTTCTTTTAGCCCATGCCTCCATGAGGCAGGAAGGTTTTCAGGGGTGTTTCCAAAAGCTGTGAATGTTACTCAACAGTCTGGAGTCCAGCACAGCTGCTCTTTCTCTGCTACTGAGCAGTCGACCCATCACGCTTAGCCTAAGTTGTTATTTAGGGAGTCTGAATTGATTTTAATTTTCTTACTTTGATGGAACTCCGAATAAAGTGTTCTTCAAATCTCTCCTGCAGATCCCTTGCTGAAATGGCAGCAGCCACTTCAGTGCACGTGGTGGCAGTTATTGAGCCCATTATTCAGCACGCAGACTGGTTCTTCCCTGGAGGTGAGTTCCTGCCACAGCTCAGCAATTTTGCATTACCCTCCAGGTCACCCTCAGTGGCTTGTGCAGTGAGGCACCCCTTGGGAGGTGTGTGTCTTAGCAGGCATTCTGTCTGTCCCTCTTCAAGATGAAGATTTCAATGTGTCTGGGGCGTTCGTGGCAGTTCCTGCTGTTAATTCCAATCACTTGTCACACACTGGGAATGACTATGAATGTGGGACCCTGGAGAGGAAGAGGCCTCTGAGCATGACTGTGATGGAAGGGGATTTGCTGAAGAAGGAAAGGTAGGTGTAGTTCTCAGCTTAGGGGTCCATTGCAGCCCTCTTCCAATGAGGCTTCGCTCAGACACCTTCACTGGTGTCAGGAGAGGAGTTTCATGGAAATGCTGTAGATAACAAGAGTGATTTATTTCCTGTTGTTGCAGCCTGAGGATGGCTCAAAGGTAATGTACTGTTGCTTCCTTCCAGTTACACTCCGTGCATGATAAATCCCAAGCAGGTGTTGCTGCTCCCAGTTTCCATTCTCCTGGTACAGGTTGGGGGTGGTCTAGGATTCACTGGAACAGAAGTGTCTGCAGTGGCATCTCTCAGTCTCTAACTTCTGGTATTCCATGGCTTCTCTTTCAAAGCCCATAAGCTGAGGTGGTGTTACCTGGTGCCTTCATGATAAGACTTCTGAGTTGATGATGGTACAGTATATTCCACAGCAAGCAGTAGAATGCTAAAAACTCCCAGTAAAACGTGCTGTTTCCCATATAACATGTAGTGTAACGTTCATTCTTATCACTCATCATGGGTATTCAAGTGATGTGCTTGTTTTTAGCTGCTGATGCAAATGTTAAGTTGTTACCTGTTAGCTGTGACCAGCCACATGCAAATTTGTCAGCACTCACAGAGGAAGAAGAAAATCAGTTCAAGATTCAGTGTTTAACACAACAAGAATAAAATCATTTCTAGAATGTATGTGCTGTATGTGTTCTAAAATCTGTTAGAGTTGGGGTCTGTTTCTCCATTGTTCTCCCTGAAACACAAATAGAATGATTTGGGTCGGAAAGGACTGTAAAGATCTCTCATTCCAACCCCCAAATCACAGCCTGTATCCAGTAGCTTTTTTTGAATCTCTGCTGCAACTTAGTGCATGATAGAAACAAAATTCATGTGGCAAAACACATTTAGTGAGGAACTGCTCTGGTATGTAAGGAAACGTCTGTATTTACACGTGAGATTCCGAGTGCTCTGACCTCATTGTCACCGGTGTTTGTCTCCAAATGTAACTGAGTAGTTCGTTCACTATTGTTTAGCTTATCCCTCTGTGGGGATAAGCCAAGTCCTGTCGCATGTCTTAACACTGCTGGTGTTGTGCAGCCAGTGGAAGCTTTAACATCGTGGTGTTGTGCAGCCAGCGGAGCTTTCCTCGTTGCTGCTTTGCATGTCGGGTTTGTCCGCGGGTGGCACGCCCAGAGTCCTGCTGCAGCAGCACCTGGGGGTGGCTGCCCGCTGTGTTCACTCTCTCTTCTCTCTGTAGCTTTGGTGTGAAGGTGCTGGACTTCCCCGCGACCCCGCGGCGATGTGGCACTGTAAACAGAAAGCTCACATCGCCGGCCTTCCAGCCGCCGCTGCCGCCCTGCGAGCCCGCGGCGGCGGCCGAGCAGCCCTGCCCGCCTGCTGGGGCTGAGCCCGGCCCCGGGGCTGGCCCTGCTCCCTCTGCTGCCCCGGCAGAGCAGCCCCAGGCTCCAGGTGCTGAGGATGCCAGGTAAGAGGCACGGCTTGCGCTGGCAGCGGCTTGGCAGCGGCTCCGGGTGCGAGCTCATCCGGGGGAATTTGGGTAATGTGGCTGCAGCTTCAGTGCTTGCACAGCACCCCAGCCAAGCTGCAGAGTCACTGCCCTCAGCTCCCTGCTGCTGTGGAGCCGAGGGGATTCTGAACTTGCTGCCGTCTTCGTGATGGCAGAAGGTTCAGAATGCCCTCAAATTTCCGGCGGCAAACCGGCGTCACCTGGGGCAGGCACCTCTGCCCCGTGGGATGTGCCCTGGCAGGGGTGGGCAGCAGCGCCGTGCAGGAGCTCTCCTGCCATGGTTCTGGTTCCAGAATTGGGCTTCTGAAATAGCACACACAGTTCTCGATGTTCCAGAATTGGTCTTATAACGTCCATGGTTCTGGGTGTTCCAGACTTGGTCTTATAAAATAACATCCATAGTTCTGGGTTTTCCAGAACTGGTCTTACAAAATAGCATCCATGGTTCTGGGTGTTCAGAATTGGTCTTACAAAATGACACCCATGGTTCTGGGTTTTCCAGAATTCATCTTCTGATATAACATACATGGTTCTGTCTGTTCTGGAGTTTATCTTCCAAGCTAGTGGAATTCTTGGGGGAAAAAATGATGATGAAAAATACCAATACAGACTCTGTTTCTACTGCCCACACTGACCTTCCCAGGTTATGTTCTGGAGATGTGCACACAGGTGATACCAGTTTGCTGCTGAAAGAGCAAAACCTACAGTGGCAATACCAGAAACCTGTTGGTCTTGTTTGTTGTTTCTTGTACACGTTATCTGGATATGTCTTGTTTTGTTTATTTGTCTGTAGCAAGTGTTAGTGATGAGCAGACTTGCTTCCTAGAACGCTGGCAGTCAGTTTATCAGATTCCAGGATTAGTTTCTTTAGAACAAGCAGGCACACAGGCTCTTTGCTATTTCATTTCTCTTGAGGCCCTGCGGTTGTGTCCCTGGACTCCAAGGCTAATTGCAGCAGCCTGACTTCCTCCTGTGAGGTGGAAGCAGCACTTTGCTCTCAGCTCTCCAGTGGTCTGAGAGCTGTGACAAACCACGTGTGAAGCCTGCAGCGCTTCCACATGTCAGCCTCGGCGGCTCAGGGTGAAACCCCACCCCGGGGTTTGATGCAGCACTGACTCTTGTGCACAGAGCTTGCTCTCAGGTGACTTTTTTACAAAACCAGCTCGTTTGGAAATCCCCTGCAGACCAGTATTTCCTCCACAGATGGCTTTTGTGGCAGGTGCAGCTGAAAGGAAAGGACCTTGGGGGTCATGTCTGAAAGTTGCACTTAAAATCTGCACAGCCTCTGTGCAAGTACTCACAATTTATTAACAGCATCTGGAGAAATGGGGATTGCAAAGTGCCAGCAGAAGCGAGTAAAGTCGGTCCTTTTGAGGGCTAAAGTGCTGCAAGGGACCCTAAATGTAAAGAAGTGAGAGAAGCCTGCAGGTGCAGGAGGGGACCCTGCCCAGAACCACCTCAGCTGGCTCATCCTCCATCATCACCCATCAACCCAGCACTGCCACGGCGTTCACCACTGACCCATGTCCTCAAGTGTCACATGCACGTGACTTCTGAACACTTCAGGGACTGTGACTCCACCACTTCCCTGGGCACCTGTGCCAGGGCTTGACAATGCTTTCCGTGAAAACGATTTCCTAACATCTGATCCACAGCACGGTTTGTAACGGAGCAGCTGCAGCTGAGCCGGGCAAGGCACGTGACAACCCTCTCTAATGTGGGCTTTTTAATTTCCAGTACCTCCAAACCCAAGGAGAGCACGTCTGCAGCCACTCCCCCGCCGGTGAGGAACGGCCAGGCAGGCCCTGCCCCGGGCCAGGCAGCGCCCAGCACCTCCCAGCTCTCTGTCACCCAGCCCCAGAACGCTGCTGGTCCCAGTCCCCACGCCCTGAGGAGAGGTGTGTGTTTATTTGCTTTTCAAGCCAGTGTGCTCCAAGCCTTGACGTACTGCAGAAATGCTGCTAAAATAACTTTATCAGCATCTCTGCCCTTATACAGCCAGCAGTTTAATCTGTTGGCGTGTCCCCAAGGCCTGGCTGTAAAGCAGCTGTGACTTTTGGACTCTCTGAATGGTGATAGTGTCACCAGTGCTGTTTAACAAACTCTCTCAAAAGCTATTGATCAGTAAATGCTTGTACTTGATAATGCACCATTTCATTTTGATAACATATCTGAGGATTTTTTGTGCTGCTTGTTGTACTTATTGTTCTTTCGGAGCTTGGTTTAGTTTTGTAGAATTCCAAAATGGTTTGGGTTGGAAGGGCCCTTAAAATTCATCTTGTTCCACCCCCTGCCATGGGCAGGGACATCTCCCACTACCCCAGGCTGCCCCCAGCCCTGTCCAGCCCGGCCTTGGGCACTTCCAGGGATCCAGGGGCACCCACAGCTGCTCTGGGCACCTGTGCCAGGGCCTGCCCACCCTCACAGGGAGCAATTCCTGCCCAGTATCCCATCCAGCCCTGCCCTGGCTAGTGGGAGCCGTTCTCTGTGTCCTGTCTCTGCATTCCCTATAAAACCCCCAGTCCCTGATGCTGGAATCTCCCCTCTTCTCTCCACAGCTGTGAAGAAGCCGGCGCCGGCGCCCCCCAAACCAGCCAACCCCCCCCCGGGGCAGCCAGGAAGCCAAAGCTCTTCCCCAGCTGCTCAGCCACCTTCTGTCTCTCCAAAACCACCGGCCAGAAGCTCTTCTCCTCCCGCTCAGCACGCCAACCAAGGAGCAGCCCAGGCCTGCTCCCCTTCGCAGGTTTCCGCACCTCGGAGATATTCCAGCAGCCTCTCCCCAGTGCAGGCTCCCAGCCACCCGCCCCCGCAGCCCCCAGCGCAGGCAACTCCTCCCCTGCAGCCCAAGGGCGGCGGCCACGCATCGCCCGGCGAGCAGGGACCGGAGCAGCCCTGCTCCCCGCCGGCCCTGCCGCGGACTCCGACCCCGCCCGACACGCCGCCGCTGGGGAAGCGCCCGGGCAGCGCCGCGGCCGTGCCCCCCGAGCCCTGCCAGGCTCCCTGCTTACCTCAGAGCGGCACCTTGCCCCGGCCGCGGCCCGTGCCCAAGCCCAGGAACAGACCCAGCGTCCCCCCTCCACCCCACCCTCCCTCGCAGCTGCCTGGAGATGCGAGCCCCGCGCAGACGGCCTCCAAAATAGTCACAGGTGAGTGCATCCTGCCCGGCTCCCGGGGCTGGCAGCGAGGGGACGGTGCCTGCAGCTGGGGGGGAGCCCAAAAGCACGACTCAGAACACTCCATGGCTCGTTCCCGCCCGGCTGCTCTGCACGCGAGGGTGTCGCTCCTGAGGCAGAAGTGTTTGGGGGCAAGTGGAGATGAACTTTTGTTGTGTTTTGGTTTTTTTTCCTGTTTGGAAGCTGAACGCTGTGACAGCAGCTCGCCGGGGCTGTCTCCAGCTCAGCATCTTGGCAGTCAGTTCTGCTTGTACATCTGTTGCCAAAAAGCAAATATTTAGAGGAGGGAGAAGATGTAGCCAGGGATGGTGGATTTCAGCACGTACTGAGATAAGAAAAGGGCACAAGTGGTCACTGACACGTGTTCCAGCAGGCAAAACATGCAGAGAATGTTTTACCTTATGAGAAGAGAGCCTTCTGATGTGCATTTAATTTGGACATCCAGAAGCTGAAGAATCACCTGTATTAAACTGTATTTCTTAGGTCAATATTTATAGAGCCTCACATTCTAAGTGCAGTCCTTGTTTTAAGACAATCATGAAGAGAAACTTTTGTCTTCTCACAGAAGCTTCATGAAACTTGTCCTTACCAATTTGATTGGGATAACGTTACTTTAATAAAGATAGTTAATAAAGTTTATTTCTTTAAAACGTAATTGCTGAGGCCATTCAAAACCAGGAGATTTTGGAATGTTTTCCTGCTGAGTCGCTGCTTACTCTGGGAAATTCTGAAGGAAGAGAGATACTGAATGTGGGAGACTAATGCTTTTAAATCTACTTATGATTAATAATGGTTGAAACTTTCCCGTGACACTGCAGCTTCTCTAGAGTTAGACTAATGTATTGGAATGCAGAGTATCAATTCTGTTGCCTAACAGCTCTACCCCAATGCCTTCACAGGTGGGGATGGTTACTGCGAATAAGGTTTGTACTCACAGAAACTGCAATTGCAGCTCAACTGCTCCTGTTTGTAGCTTGAGTTCGGACATGCGCTTGGAATTGTGCTCTGCCAACCCTGTGTTCTCATCCCTACACAGGGAACGTGCTCTGCCAGCTCTGTAGCTCATCCCATCCTGCCTGCAAGGGGGTTTAAGGCCTCTGCTGCTCAGTTGTAATTAGGCCTGTGAGCATTAAGTTATTCCTGAAGTCCCTGTAAAGAATTAACTCTTCACAGCAGGCCCCCAGAATTAGTCTCCAAGTCAGGTGTGATGAGAGACCCGTTTCCAACGGGCTTGTTCTCCTCAGTGCAGGCAAATACCATTTTTCCTACAATTTGGTGGTTTGTGGTTACGTTTTAATGTAGCTCTCACTTTAGCTTTGCAGCTGTTTTTAACCACTTGGAGTTTTTTTGGCAAAATCCAGGCCGATGTGACTAAACCGGTGGCAGAACAGCCCCAGCAGCAGCTGCACCGTGGCACGTTGGCTTCCAGCCTCACTGCTGGCTCTGCCTGCTCAGTCCCACTCATGCACACCTCCACTCCCTCCCCCTGCTCAGGTGTGAGGCCTCGGGCTGCTGCTGCTGCCTGAGTTAGCTCAAGGTTTGCCTGTTTGCAGCCAGGACTCTGAAATCAGTTTTGGATTGAGAAGTCAGGCTGGAAACCATTTGGGTCTGGGATTTTTGTTAATTGGAGAAAGAGGTTGCCCAGAGCAGCTGTGGCTGCCCCTGGATCCTTGGCAGTGTCCAAGGCCAGGCTGGATGGGGCTTGGAGCAGCCTGGGATAGTGGGAGATGTCCCTGCCCATTATGGGATTCCATGGTGAAACCAGCAGTAAATGAGCTGCTTAAGCAACTAAAAAGTAGCTTTGATTTTTAAAATAACTGACTTCTCCTGATTGTACTTTTGTCAGTAGATTTAAAATATGAGGATAATTTATTCCCAACCTGAAGTCAGAAGTGAGGCTGGGCTCTGGATCTTCACAGCACTTTACAGTGAAGTTAACAGCAGCAGCTGTGCTAATGAGTCAAACTTCAAGGAAAGACTTAATCTAAATTTCCAAGTGTTTCATAGTTTCGCCATATTTATTTTCATTTTAGGGTTTTCCTGGTTCTGAGGAAATTGCTTCAATGATAGCAGACAGGGAGGGTTTGTTTTACCCCAGTGCAATGGGAGAAATCCTTGTCTTGTAATTAACATCCAGCTGGGGCTGCTTCATTAGAATTGGGCATGGCAAGCACCTGCCAGAGGGGCCTGCAAACCAGGGCAAATTGGCCAAACACTGGCCAGGTGTGTGCTGTAGACACAGTATGGGAGCTGCCACGCAGGAAAACTGGGAAAGGAAAGCTGCTGAGGGAGGATTCTTTCCAGATCTGGTGGAGGGAGTCAGAAGATTCAGCCTGTTTAGCTAAAATCTCCTTGGGGAGGGCTTGAAGTGACACTCAGGCTCACCTTCAGCAGTTCACTCCATGCTAAAGCACCCAGCTTTTTCAGATCAATGTGTTTTTAAAGGATTAATAATCTGAATTAACACCACCAGCTGCCACATAAGAGTGTCTGCTCTAATATTCACACCTGCACATACGAGCACTTACAGACTCACTAATTCACAATGTGCAACTGCTGGTTTTAATTTGAACCTTAACGAGGGGAGTGAGGGAACAAAATTAAGGTGCCAGCAAACCTCCTGATAATCCCTGAACAGGAATTCTGAACTGTTCTCGGGATACTGTTGACTCTTTTGTCCATGTACTGGACTTTAGTAATGCCTCAAATTCTATTTATGGTGTTAAAGTAAGAAGCCCTAGAATATTCTAATCGAAGGTTTTATTAAATAATCCAGATGTTTGACCAGCATTCAGTAGGAACTGTGTTGGCAAGTGCAATGGTAAGGAAAAGGCCCCTGATTGGCCGACACTGTTGCTAATTGCTAATTGCTAATGATGTGTGTGCTAACTACTAACCCCCCCAGTGCCCTGCTGTGTGTGTGTCCCTCGGGCATGGCCAGAGAGGGGCTGCTGCTGCTCCCCTTAACCCACTAAAGCGTTGGAGAGCAGAGTGTGGAGCTCTCGCTGTCTCCTGGCCGCTCTCACCCTGTGCTGTCTCCGTGTACAGAGCCCCGAGCTGCTGTGCTCCGTGCAGAGGCTCCTTCTGTACCCGACGTCACTGCTCCCCCCCGGGCCACAGCTGCCAGAGGAGCTGCTCCAGGGGCTTGGGGCACTGGGAGCGTCCCTGCCCACGGCAGAGGGTGGGATGGGATGGCATTTAAGGTCCCTTCCAGGCCAGACCATGCCGGGGTTCTGTGCCTTAGCTTCCTGCTCAGTGCCAGGCCGGAACAGGATGGGGTTCAGCTGCTCTGTGCAGGATCCCAGGACACAGATCCCTGCAGGCTGGGGGGGCTCAGGAGCAGGGCAGGCTGCACTCCCCTCTTCCAGATCATTTAGCTCAGAAACCTTCAACTTGAGCTTTTCTACAGTAATTTCTGGGTTAACTTCAGGATTTCATGCTTGAGTTATGAGTCCCAGTCTCTCTAGGATGCCTGTCTGCACCTCCTGTGCTTGAAAACAAGGCATTTATTTGGATTTTTTGTTGATTTAAGTGATCTAAATTACTTCCTCTGTGGAGAAGCTGCTGGACTGCAGTAAGGGATGTCATGGCACACTGTAAATCAGCTTTCCAAAATCCTGACAAGATTTTCAGTTACCTTTTTTTTGAGCTGCTAGGGATTTTTCTGGTCTGATAATTCTAGCTGCCAGGGCAGTCAGTCACCAGAGATGCAACATTTTGTGGTCCTTTTTGGACACCTTGGCTTGAACAAAGTTCCCCTCAGAAGAGGCAAAGACCGTGACATGCCCTGTTTACACAGGAGAGGGGTTTAATCTGCACTCAGCGTAAAGAACTTCTGCCTCCTTTTGGCACCATCCTTGTTCCTGTTGCTTCTCAAAGTCACAGGTGGCGTTCCCTGGTGGATGATTTAGGTGCCAAATTATTCTGTTGAGCGTTTTGACGTGAAAGTCCAGAGTAGCTCTCCAGGGGCATTGAGGAGTCTGATCCTAAATCAGACTCACAGTCCTCCCTCCTTCAGGAAGAAGTGGGTTCTGTTACTTTGTCCAGGACTGAACCAGGGTCTGTAGGAGGAGCAATCCGAGCTGTTCAGTTGGGCTCAGCCCTCTGTGCCCACAGGGGCCAGCTCTGTTCCAAGAGCCTTCGTTGACCTTCGCTTTCCCTTCTCTGTCTAAGGAAATGCCCAGGAATTCCCGAGTGGATGAGCCGGCCCTGGCCCGGCTGCTAAACTTGCTGTTCCCTTTTTGTGCAGACTCTAATTCCAGTATTCCAGAACCACTTCCAAACCCTCCTCCAGAGCTTCCTGCAGAGCTGGCGGGCAGAGAGCTGCACAACCACCTCACGCTGGACATTGACAACGACACGGAGAGCACCGCGCTGTGACCGGAGCGCTCCGGCTTCCCCGGGCTCCTCTCCTGGGGGAAAACCCTCCGACCTAACAGGGAAAAGCTTCTTCTGGCCACGTGGCACGGCCGTGTGGAGCTGGGACTGGAGCCTCGTGGGGACAGCGGTCTCCAGGATGGCTGAGGTTGGAGAAGACCTCTCAGAAAATCGAGGCCAGCCTTTGGCCAAGCTCCGGTTTCGCCCTCAGAAGAAGTTTAATGATCTGGGTCTGGACAACGGTTTTCAAACTCTTGGATGGAAGGAATGAATTCCTGCAGGAACTCGCCTAGGAAGCGTGGTCAGTGCTGATACAGGTGGTATTAGCAGAAATTCCAAAAGAATAAGCAGAACATTAGTTATTTAAAGTGCATGTCTGTATTAAGGAAATAATCCTCATGGCACGGTTAGAGGTTGTTTGTAGTTCTTAGCCCGTACCAGGAGCTGCCTCCCAAGGGACATTCCCTCTCGGATTTGCTGCAGATTCCCCTCAAGCCATGAACCAAACCCCTGCCCCAGTGCTGGAGGTGACTGCTGGTTCTCAGTCACCCTGTGGAACTGTGGATGCATCCAGTGCCTTGAAGGACTGTCGTGCTGTAGGAGGAACTTCTGTCTCTTTAATCATTTCATTGCTACTTAGGATCAGTACTTACCCTGATTTCGTAGTTATTTGTATTAACCTGCTTTGTTCATGTGCAACTGGCAACTGTTTCACAAGGAGACCGTGGAAATGGGGTTTGTGCTTTTGTTGAAAACGGTTGAATTTTGAGAGAACTTTGAAACAGCTGTTTGGATTCAGCAGTTGAGTGAACATTTATAAAATTAAAGATTGTTTTTTGTCAACTTAAGGCATCTTTAGTCTAGTTTTGTTGCTTCCACTGGGTCCTGAAGGTCACAGTGATCCCCTGGACTGTGTAGCTTGGGGTCACTGGCTGCTCAGCTTGGTTTTCCCTTGAGGACTTCAGTGGGAGCACTATGGGCACCATACCAGCCCTGTGACAAATCTTTGTAACTCTAAATTCAGTTTGATGAGCCACAGCCTCCAGGCCCATGACTGATTTTGATGTTTATCCCCCAAACTGTGCAGTGCCTCTCTCCCCCTGGGTTTCCAACAGTGTTTCACAGGCTCAGGAAGGATCCCCCCAGTGCCAATTCCCTTTACATGGTTTAACGAGAGTAGTTTCTGATTCTGTGGACTGCTGCAGGTTTCCAGGTGCTCCTGCCTTTGTCACTGCGCGCTGGCAGCTCTGGGGGTGAGGTTTGCTACCACCCTGCAGTGTTTAATGAACTCTGGGAACGCCAGCAGCCTGGGGAGGGGGAGCAGGCTCTGCAGGGAGCGAGGGAGGAAAGGTGCCTCCTCCACCATGAGAGTGGGGCCCAGAGGTCGTGGCAGCCCCCCCATCCCCACAGACTCCATCCAGACAGGCAGGGACCAGCTCTCACTCTTTAATGTTTCTCTGCGGCTGCACCAGGCCCCAGGGCCAGTGGTGGTGCCCAGCCCAGGGTTCTCCCAGAGGCAATCCCAGAGCAGCTCTGGGTGCCCAGGCGATGAGGGGCTGCCCCTGGGCACCTCTGCCCTGGCACACCTGCTGGGCTTGGCTGGTTTAGGTCCTTCAGGTGCCCCCGGCAGCAGTTCTGGGGCACTTCCCACGCTGGCTGCTGCTGTTGCTGCTGGAGTGTCAGTGGTGGTAACTCAGCCAGAGCTCCCAGACAGGGCCATCAGCACTCACTGCACACAGGGAAGGAGCTGAAGGGGCACAGCTGAGCCAGGGGCACAGCAGAGCCCAGACAACAGCCCATGGCTCTGCCCCGGGCACTCGAGGTGTCACTCTTGGCCAGAGGAGCTGAACCAGAGGGGACCCAAGTGGTCGTAGCTGGTTATAGAGGCATAAATAGGAAGAGAATCCAGGCTTCCTGAATTCCAGGTAGTGCTCTAAGGCCAAAGAGCAAAATTAAATATTTAAAATAACCAACCTTCCTCAGCTGGTTGGTGGCAGGCAGGGTCTGACGGTGCCAGTGCCCAGTGCTCGGCCCCGGGCACAGCCAGGCCCCCATTAGAAATAAGGAAAATATTATGTCTTTAAAATGTCTTAAATAAAGAAATAAAATTTAGAAAGCATTAAGAATTACGTTAACCCTCTGCTAATCATTAATATGTACACCAATTAGGATTAGTTGATGTCGTGTGGACTGGCAGCCCCTGGCTATGCGAAGTATGCCCAGAGGAAGACCCCAGCACACACACAGAGGAGCAGGTTGATGTTCAGGGCCTGTTTCACCAGCGGTTCCTCCTCCAGGGAAGCCACGGGCGGGGGCTCAGCTTTGGGCACGCTCTCGGCGCCCTCCTGCCTGCGCTCCATCCCGCAGAGCCACAGGAAGGTGCTCAGCAGCTTCGAGCTGCCCTTGGCCTCGGCCGCACCTGCAACGAGAGTGGGGAGGGGGGGATGAGCCTCGCAGGCACAGCGGCTGCCACGAGTGCCCCGTGCTCCTGGGCAGGGTTTGGTGCAGAGACTCGGCCCTGGGCTCCACGGGGGCGCCACGCTGGGACCCCTGCGGCCGGCACCTCCGGGGCTGTAGGAGCAGTTCCAGCTCTGAGCTCAGGTTCTGCTCTTCCCAGCATTTTAAGCCACAGTAACGATAAACCCAACCTACAAACTGAGCTTGGTGCCCCTCGGCCTCCCGAGGCAAGGGCTGCTCTTGTCCATGCCTGCCACACCTCCTGGTGTGGGAAACTGGACTTCCCCAGTGCCTTGGACACGCAGCACTGAACGCTGGGGAGACAACGCTCATGTCCCACACTTGTGGGACGTGCCAGCAGCAGGAGAGCTGCACCGTAACTCATTAACTCCCGACAGCCCGTTGCAGATGAAGGGAACACACGGCAAAAGCTGCAGCGTTACACAAACAGGGGCCTGAGCCTGGCAAAGCACGGCTGCGAGTCATCGCTGCAGAATGCACAGGCAGCTCTGCACGCGGCTGTGCCTGATACCAACAAGTACAAGCTTTAAAAAATGCTCATCCTCCTTCACTGATCTGCCAAGAACTCGGCCCAGGGCTCGGGGTTCTCCCTGCTGCTAGAGCCAATCAGAAAACACCGCTGAAAAACAGAAAGGGAACTTCATCAACGTTATTGTGTTTTCCTCCACCCTCCCCTTTCCCAGCCGGCTCTGGCAGCAGGTGCCACGGCACCAGCCATGGGACTGTGGCCATGGCTCTGTATCCCATCCAGCTCCTTTGTTTCAAGCTTTTTTAATGCCATCCAGAGCTGGAAAAGAAACTGAACTCCTGCTTAGGTCAGGTAAATGTCAGGTAAAGCCTTTTTCCCCCTGGACAAGAGGAGATGGAGGTGAGAGCTCACTGTGCTCTGCAGCTCCTGCAGAGGGGCAGCTCCGATCTCTGCTCTGGGACAGGGACAGCACCCAGGGCACGGCTGCAGCTGGGCCAGGGCAGGCTCAGGCTGGAGATCAGGGAAAGGCTCTTCCCCCCAGAGGGTGCTGGCACTGCCCAGGCTGCCCAGGGAATGGGCACAGCCCCGAGGCTGCCAGAGCTCCAGGAGCCTTTGGACACTGCTCCAGGGGTGCCCAGGGTGGGATTTCTGGGGTGTCTGTGCAGGGCCAGGAGCTGGATTTGATGATCCTTGCGGGTCCCTCCCAACTCAGCATATTCTCTGTTCTTTAATTCTGCGATTCTTTCAGCACACCCCGAAGCTCCAGAATTCCAGAGGAAGGAGTTTTAACGTTCCTTGTCTTGGGGGCCGTTAGGAGTGCCGGGGGGGGGTGAGGTGGGGGTTACTGAGCACGACCACTTACATTTGGCATCATCTGA
Organism: Tichodroma muraria; assembly: GCA_013390105.1. Classification (NCBI taxonomy): domain Eukaryota; kingdom Metazoa; phylum Chordata; class Aves; order Passeriformes; family Sittidae; genus Tichodroma; species Tichodroma muraria. The sequence goes on from WAAG01030318.1 coordinate 28,099, forward strand.
AGTGCCCTCGGGAGCGGGGCTCAGCTCGAGCTGCAGCGCGGCCGGGTCCTTGGCAGCGGCGGGGCCGGGGCTGGCTGCCAGCTCCTGCTTGGGCGGAGGATCCCCACGAGTGAACCAGGTGAGCCGACTTATCTGATGGCATGAAGAGCGCTGGTAAGGAAAGTGCTGGCCCCGGGGATGCCTCGGCCCCGGGCTGCCCGCGGAGAGAGCGGCCAGAATCCGCCCCAGGGCTCTGCTCTGCGCGTTGGTCTCATCTGGAACACAACAGCTGCTTGTCCTCCACTCGGAAGGATGAGTCTGTAAGGTCTCTGCTGAGGGGACACCTCGGTGTGGGACCGTCCCTGGGTGCAGGTCAGGAAGGAGCAAAAAGGACAGAAATTGTGGCCAGGGAGGGCTGGCTTGAAGTGGGGGTGCTGAGAGAACAGACAACAGGTGGGAAATAGGGTTTTTTTTCTTCAAACATCTAAGAGACTCATTATAGAGGGGTGTTCTCAGTGGCAGTGTGGATAGAGAGGGGTGAGCCCCACATAAAGCTGGAAAGATTCAGGCTGGAGATGAGGAGAAGCTGTTACAGGGAGGGCAGGTGAACTCTGGACTGATCACACACCTCCGGGCAATCTCCCTTGCTGGGGATTTCTGAGTTCAGGGTCAGTCCTGTCTTGAAGCAGGAGGATGTGCTGCTGTGTGAGCTCTGAATCCCCCCTGCCCCTCCTTTCTGCTCTCAGTGCCTTCCTGCAGCCTCAGCACCAGCACATCTACTGAAAATAGTCAAACTGTCACAAACCTGTTCCAGAGGAGAGGTGCTCTCCGCACTGGGTTTCTCTTTTCTGCGAGTAAAAATGTTTCCTCGCTAAGTTAGTAAGAGAGTTGGTAAAGATGACCCAGAAGCTGGAATTTCTTGGAAAATAGAGGGAAAAAGGCTAATTTGTCACGGATGAAACACACACGCTTGAACTTAACAACAGCTCTCGGTAGAATCTACTGTTGACCAGTCTCCAGGGTGGGATTTCTGGGCCCCGAATCAGAAACAGCAGCAAAGGTGCTGGAGCAGAGGAGGGGTCACAGCTACAGGCGTGACCATAAATCAGGCATGGACGGAGGCTTGCATCTCCAGCTTATTTCTGCCCGGGGATGCGGCGTGGGGCGTCCTGGAAAGCGTTTAGGGCTAGGGGAGCAGAGGGGGTGACGCACCATTTCGGGGGCCGGGGGCTCGGTGGCCACGCTGACCAGGAGCATGGTGAGGGTGGAGACGGCCGCCAGCACCATGGAGAAGTAGAGGTAGTGCATGTACTTGAGCAGGCCGGGCCGGCCGTCGGGCTCGCCGCAGCGCGGCTCGGGGGAGATGAAGTCCAGCACCAGCCGGACGACGCCCAGCAGCAGCCCCAGCAGCAGCCCCCAGAAGGCACCCTGGGAAGGGAGGGAATTCTGTGTTGGAGCAGCATCCAGGCAACTCCCAGGATGCAGGGATCTGGATGCAGGGCCGCTGCCAGGCCAGCAGAGTCGGTACCTTCTCGTTTGCTCTCTTCCAGAAGCAGCCCAGGATGAACACCATGGCCACGGGCGGCTGCAGGTAGGAGCTGATGGACTGGATGTAGATGAAGAGCTGCCCGCCCTGGCCAGCCTGCACCAGGGGGATCCACAGGATGGACACCACGGTGAGCAGCAGCACAAAGACCCTGGCGAGACAAAGGTTCCTGTGAGCTCAGGCCCTGCTTTTCCTGTTGCTCGGTGTGAGACTCTGACCAAGGTGTCCCACAACCCTAAAGCCTCGGCCGCAGCCCTGCCCAAGCCTGGGCAGGCTGGTGTCACCTCAGCATCTGTGCCCAGATGTGTGTCTGGCACCCAGGCTGTGATCCAGCTCATCCCAGGTCTCCCCACCTGCCCACGATCATCAGCTCCCACTCGGAGCAGCGAGGACGGAAGTGTTTCCACAGGTCCATGGTGAAGATGGTGCTGGCACTGTTGAAGATGGAGGTCAGGGAGGACATGAGGGCTGCTATCATCACTGACATCATCAGGCCCCTGAGTCCTGGGAACAAGGAGAAGCAGAGCCACCCTGAGCAACCCCCAGTGGCTCCACTGCAGGGTGGCCTCGAGGTCTTCTGTGGGACAGAACAGTCTTTTAAAACTGGTTTTAGCTCCAATTTAAAATGTCAGTGATAGGTTTGTCCCACACAAACCCCACTAAATGACAGTTCCAGGATATTTTTGTCTCTGAACTTCCCTCCCAGACACCTGTGGCTGCCACGTGCCAACCCCACCAGCGCCAGAACCCTCACCAGGCTCTTACCTACAGGCAGAAGCTCCAACACCAGCTTGGGATAAGCAATATCAGAACAGCCTGAGGGGTTGCCACAGATTTTTTGGCAAATTTCCGGGTCTGCACAAGCCACCAGATCTGAAACAAGCAGTGGGGAGTGAGAGGCAGCATTCCCAGCCACAAGACACCAGTGTCTCTGAAAAAGTTCCTCTGCTGAACGTTGTAAACTGCTTTCTAAGGGAAATACTGGAGAGCCCGGGGGGCTTCCAGCAAATGACACAGAGCTATCTCAGCACAGGGATGTCTGGGGCTGCTCTGGGAGGATCTGCATCCTCTAGCTCCTAACTGGAAGAAAATTTCTTCATGTGTTGGGCATTTGATGCGTTGGAACCTCTCAACTTTTTCAGGAAAGGCTTCTCCAGCTCGGTGGAGTTGTCACAGCCAGAGGGAGGGAAGAGATCTCTCCCTCAGCACTTACCTGGGAAGAGAACCCGGCTGATCATGCCTGGCATTACCATCATAAAGAGGGGCAAAATCTTCAAGTAGGAGGTCATCAAGGAGCCTCCTTTGGCGTGGGAGAGGTTTTTGGCAGCGAGGGACCTCTGAACAATGACCTAGGAATGAAGGAATGGGTTCGGTTGGCTGCCAGCAGCAGGAGCTGGCTGGGATGGAGCGATCCCGACTTTGATCTCCACTGAACTCTGGAAGTCTCAGAGGGTGATCACAGAGCTTGGCTGTGCCTTTGGAGTTGTTGCTTTGGATCCTGGCTCCTTTCAGGAACACAGGCACTGCTTTGTGCCATTCCAGCCGAGCCTGAGAGGACACTGTGCTGCAGGGCCTGACCCTCACCTACCCATGCCCAGGATTTTCCATCCTTCCTGCACTGGGGACTTCCCTGACCCTGTGGAGAGAGGAGCCTGGCCAAGAGCAGGACAGAGCCTGCAGACAGAATTAAATGAGAGAGCAAGAAAGCACAGCTGGAATAGCAGGAGGTGTTTTAGGGCTTCGAGGCTCTGATAGTGTCACTGGGAGGGATGGGAGCCAGACCCTGGGAAAGGTGAAAGAAGAAATTCGCAGGTGGTTCACGAGGAATGAAAGGATTAAGTTAAAAAGCAAACAAACAAAAGACTTCTTTACAGACTGGGATTAACACACAAACACATTCCTACCCCTTTTTCCATGGAGATGATTACTAATATTTAGTTGTGCATATCAAGTTTTCCTTCTTTAGGACTTAACCATCTGATTTTACTGACAGTAGATTTCACTGGTGATACCCCTCAGAAAATCAGTCCAGGTGAGGCTGCAACCCCCAGGTTTGTAACGGGATTCAGCCAACCACAGGAACAAGCAGTGACCCACCTGATCTGTGCACCAGTACCACAGGGATGGGATGGTCATTCCCAACAAGACTCCTGGCCAGGGCAGGTCAGAGGTCACGGGGTCTCGGAAAATGTGGAAAGCATCTTCCCTGGGCAAGCCACAGCTGCTGTTCTCCTTGCGGATGCTGGGAATGGCATCAAAGTATTTTTCCTGTAAACCTTCAAGGCCACCAACTTCAATAAAACCTGAAATGGTCCATGAGAAGTTGTTACTGCATCCCCCCAGGTCAGGACTCTGATTCCAGTCCCTGGGTCACTGTGGGTGATGCTCCACAAGTATTCCTTAAAAATCAGAAACTCTTGGTTCTCACACTGGGCTGGGGAAGAGCAGACATTCACTGCTGGCTGGAGCAGATGCTGCCTCTCCTGTGGAATCACAGGATCCTGGGATGGTTTGGGTTGGAAGGGACCCCAAAGCCCATCCAGTGCCACCCCTGCCATGGCAGAGACACCTTCCACCATCTCAGGGTGCCCCAAGCCCCATCCAACCTGGCCTGGGACACTTCCAGGGATCCAGGGGCAGCCACAGCTGCTCTGGGCACCCTGTGCCAGGGCCTGCCCACCCTCCCAGGGAAGGATTTCTTCCTAATATTTAACTTGATGAGGCTTCTGTCACAGTTTAAGTGACAACCCCCCAGGGAAGCACTCACTGAAGACCATGAGGGACACGGCCCCGATGAGCATGATGAGGGTCTGCAGGGCATCAGTGTAGATCACAGCTGCCAGGCCACCTGGGAGAGCAGAGAGGCACAAACTGGGATGAACTGGGTTTGTTCTCTCAGAGCACTTCACGCTTGGCACAAGTTCTTGCCAGCAGCACAAGCCGAGCCCTGAGCCTGGCCGGGGGGTTCTGTCCATGCTGGGGGGAACTTTGGCCAATGACACTTTGGAATTTCTCAGGATCTGAGTCATCATGAGTCACCATTTTGTCACTGTAAGCCAAAGGCAGAAGTAGAAATACATGGAAAAACTCTAAAACAAAGCGCAAGCTGAAAAAGGAGGGAAAAAAAAGAAAAAGGTGTTGTGTTTTTACATCACTGGGGGTGAGCAGTGGGAAAGGAATAACCTTTATTTGTTTGGGGTTTCTCTGTGGCTCTTTTCCATTTGGCCACTCCTAAGCCCTGAAAGGGCATCCAAGCCTGGAGTCTTTCCGCATTACACGGCTCATTGTGGTGTAAATCCCTCACACCTCCCGAGAGCCCCAGGAAAACGGGGAAATGTACTCTGAGAATGCCTTGGCAGAGTTCTCCTTAAGGCAGAGACCTGCACCCACCTGGGGCAGCCTCTGAGGAGGGTTCACTTACTCTCACCTGGCAATTTTTCCTAAAAAGGTGATTTTTCAATTGTTTTTCCACCCCCACATCCACACTCATGGCAAAACCAGGCTGCTGGGGGGGTAGGACATAGTGCATGGAATGATTCGTGGAGTCCTGGAATGGTTTGGGTTGGAAGGGACCTTAAACCCATCCAGTGCCATCCCTGCCATGTGCAGGGACACCTTCCACTGTCCCAGGCTGTTCCAAGCCCCATCCAACCTGGCCTGGGACACTTGGATGTCTCAGCTGATTGGGCAGGTCAGGGGCAGGGTCTGGACAGGTCGGGGCAGTGGCAGGATCGGGGCAGGGGCAGGGTCAGGGTCACGGTCAGTGGAAGGGACAGGGGCAGTGACAGGGTTAGTGGCAGGGGCGGGGACAGGGGCAGGGTCAGCGCGGCTCTGCCCCCACACGCACCGGACACGGTGTACACGGCAGTGATGGCCAGCAGCCCGGCCACGGCGATGTACAGGTCCCAGTGCAAGGCCTGCTGGATGAACAGGGCCCCGGCGTACATGTCCACCTGCAGGAGAGCACAGTCACAGCCGGCAGTGACAGCGTCACCCGGCCCCGTTTCTGGGAGCAGCCTGGGTCGGACGCTGCACATCCCCTTGCAGCCCCTGCTCCTCCCTGCCGCAGCAGCACCAGGACCATTCCTCAGCCAGTTTGTCATTACTGCTGGTCACAGTGGTGACAGCGAGGGGATGACACAGGAGGGGAGAGTGCACAGCTCTGGGACGGAGGCACTGGGGTGGGGTGAGTTTCTGTCATTCCCCAAGCCCCAGGGTGGGGGAGCTGGGCTGGGCAGGGACTGGGGAATCTGCCCCGCAAGCCCCCCCTGCCCAGCTCCGAGGCTGCCACAGCCCCAGCTCCCCTGGGAATTGTCCCTGCTGCCGTGGGGACAGGGTGATCTGCAGGAAAAGTGTCCCCGGGGCTGGGCCCAGCCCTGCCCAACCAGCTCTGCAGCTACGTGAAAATGCTGCGGGTTAGGAGAGCTTCAGGACAGGCAAAGGGAGGTAAAAGCATCCTGAACCACAGGAGCTACACTATCAGAGATTCCATCAAATGGAAATGGAGTAATTCCATTTAATTGAGAGGAGAAGGCGAGCCTTCCCCATCGGGGCCACCTGAACCCCGGGACTCGCATCCATTTCATGCAATCCTGCAGTGGTTTGGGTTGGAAGGGACCCCAAAGCCCATCCCAACCCATTCCCACCCCTGCCATGGGCAGGGACACCTTCCACTGTCCCAGGCTGCTCCAAGCCCCATCCAGCCTGGCCTGGGACACTGCCAGGGATCCAGGGGCAGCCACAGCTGCTCTGCCCACCCTCACAGGGAGCAATTCCTGCCCAATATCCCATCCAGCCCTGCCCTCGGGCAGTGGGAAGCCATTCCCTGTGTCCTGGTACTCCAAGCCTTTGCCAAAAGTTTCAGGGGGTTCAGAGGCAGGGTCAGACACTGTGTCCCACCCTGGCCCACCTTGTACAGGAAAAACCCCAGCAGGGTTTTCACGGATCTGTCTTTTCACGGATCCGTGCCCTGGCTGGCAGTTAATGAACAGCCACCGGGCTCTTGTGCAAGGCTTGATTCAGTTATTTATTCAAACAGGTGCAATAAAGGACTGAAGACTTTTCTCCTAACCCTGTCCCAGCTCCTCCATCCTGCCATAACACACCTGGTGTCTGCACAGGCAATAAACGTGCAAAGGGGAGAAACAGTGGGAGCTGCCAGGGGTGCAAAATCTAACAAGCACCACATCCACCCTCGGAGCCCCACCTTTCCATGGACTATTGCTCAGGACACTGACACGAGCTTTCCCTCCTGCTGTAACAAGCATTCAGGTGCTAACTGAGCAAAAAAAGAGAAGCTACTCCTTTTTGTGTAGGTTCTCAAAAGAATAGTCTCTCTTCCTTGGGTGTTTTGATCACAAACCCTTCTCTGCTCATCCAGGAAGAGCCACTCGTTGCATCTCTCAGCCTCACTGCTGAGCATACATTTTCAAAGTGAACTAAATCCAGTCCATTTCCTTTTTTTTTTTTTTTTTCTACTTACAGATATTTTGGTGAAGATGTAGATGAACAAGTAGAGAACAGCCAGGAATATCTGAATTCTTTTGCCTCCGAAACGTCTCTGCAAATACTCGGGCATGGTTGTGACCTACAGAGAGACACAGAGTGAGGGAAGGTGGGAGGTTCCTTGGGTCATTCCCAGAGCTGCCAGGGGCTCCCCATAGAGCTGCGTGGGTGTTTGCAGTGGGACAGGAGCAGCAGGGCCCTGGGGGCTGCCCTGGGCTGGGATTTGGCTCTGCTGCTGCTGCCTTAAGGTTTAGCTTTCATATTTTCCAGAACCTGTGCTGTGTTGGTGTGTGACTCTGAACTCCAAATAAAGCGTGGGCAGGTTCTCCTCCCAGCTCAGCCAGACACAACAATCCTTTTTCAGAACCAAGGGCACCGCTGCAGCTTCAGCCCCAAAAAGCGCAAACAGCAGGGAATTGAGGAGAGAATCTGGGAGGGTGGGACTGCATCACCTGGAGCTGGGATTGGACAATTAACCCCAAAATGGAAATGGATCAAAACTGATAAAAGTGAAAACTCGTGATCCATCTTGGGAATAGCCTCGGCCAGGCTCTTGCACTGCCCAAGGTGCATCCTTTAAAGGCCTTTCAATAAATCCCTACTTAATTGCTTTAACGCTGTCCAGCCTCTGTTCCAGGGAGCCTCTTTGGGCATCGGCGCCGTGCCGGCCCAGGGCTCGCCGTAAACCACGCCTGGGGAGTCTCCATCCCCCTCCTCGGGACGCAGAGGGGCTCTGCCCACTGCCGGGGGGTCGGGAGCAGCCCGAGCCCCCGTCAGCAGCTCCGTCACCCCAGCCAGGCCCGGCGGCAGCGCCAGGCTTGGGAATAGCAGGAGCAGCGGCAGGAGCTCACCCCTCACCTCCCCGCGGACACGCGGCACACACCTACCCCCGAGGCGATGTAGATGGGCAGGAAGAGCCAGGCCAGCACCAAGACACAGAACATCCCCTGCGAAGGGAGGGAAGGGAAGGGAAGGGAGGGTCGGACGGGTGCCCCGGGCTGGGCCGGGCCGGCACGGGTGGGTCCCGGCGGGGCAGGGCAGGGCTCACTCACGTTCCACTCGTAGGCCGTGGCAGCAATGCCCGAGGCGGCTCCCGAGCCAGCCAGGCCGATGAAGTGCCCGCTGCCCACGTTGCTGGCAAACAGGGATGCACCCACCTGGGGAAAGGGAGAAACCAGGTCTGGCACAGGCCCAGGGCGTCGTTCCCAGCCTGGCGGGAGCGCGGGGCAGCCACGGGAAAGCCCTGTCAGCCTCTGCCGCCTTCCTCTTTTCCCTCCAGCTTCAGTGGCCTCGGCACCTCCCTGCAGCTTCTTCCACCATTTGCTGCCAGTTTGGGGGCGTGCTGGGGCCCATCCCGCTTCCAAAGCACCCAATCTCTTTGGGGTGAGGACGTGGGGGCAACAGGTAGAGACATCAGGCTCTGGCATCAGCACCTACTGAGGGACCAGCCCAGCCCAGATGAGACACCCCAGCCAGCACGGGCCCAGCACAAAGCTGTGTCCGTGTGGGGACCCCCAGGGAACTCTGGAAATCTCCAGAAGCAGCCAGGTTTTGTGAGGCACTGGGCCGGGCCTCGCCCTGCGGGCTCAAGTCCGGGGGAGAAAAGAGCCAACGTGAAACTGGCAAAACACAGGAGTAACTTCAGTTTGTTTCTTTTTGGAGAAGCGTGCTGTGCCCAAGCAGAAGCGTTTGCCAGCGTGGCTGCAGCCAGGGCAGGGGGGACAGGGGTACTCACAGGCCACCAGGCCATCTGTCCCCCGGCGAGGAAATAGCCCTTGACGGTGCTGCGCTGCGTCTTCCACATGGACTGCGGGCACAGAGAGGGGACACGGCTCAGGGCTTCGCCCAGCCGGACCCTGAGCTGCCGTCAGGCGGAAGAGAAGCCTTTCCTGAGGGACACCTGCTGCTGGGAAACCCCGGGGGCTGAGGGACGTGCCTGAGCCACGGGCAAGGCTCTCCACCGCGTCGGCGGCGCCCCGATGGGAAGCTCTGTGCGATGAGCCAGCTCCACCTCCCCGGGTCAGAAAGGAAAGCAAGCAGTTTTGGACAAGAGCTGCGGAACCCCCGGGTTTTAGGAGCCCTCAGGAGGAATGCTGGGCACTGCACGTGAGACTCGTGGGCTCCCCTTCCCCAGAGATGATCCATGCAATACCCTGGGAGTTGTGTGTTCCTCTCTGCCTCCTGACAGCCGGGCTGTGCTTTTCCTGTCACAAAAGCCCTGCCAAAGGATGTCCTTCTGCCTTAATTATATATAGACAATGTTAATAATTTAAGGAATCTGCTGTCAGGACCCCTGTGGGCAAGCACAGGTGATTTATATGACAGCAATTCCTTCCTGGATGAACAAAACATCATTGTTAGCAATACTTTGTACTCAGCTAGCCTCTTCCTCACAAGGGTTCTCAAAACCTTGGCTTACACAGGCCTGGACAGCCCTCCCCAGGGACAGTGAGGACACGAGGAGAGGAGAGGACCTCTAAACTCCCCCCTCCACTTGTTCAGTTGAGTCCAGTGAAAAGCAGCCCGATTGCAGCCAAAGCAGAACAATCTGAGGCCAAAGCAGCCCCATTTTTCAGCAGAGCAGGGCCCACGTGAGGTTTTTAACCAGTGTCTGCTCACCCAGAGCCCCACGGCGAGGACGAAGAGGAAATAGAGGACGAGCACAGCGATGTCCACGGGCTTCAGCGTCTGCTGGGGGAACACGTCCCACGAGGGGGTCACAGAGGCCGGGGGCACGCTGGTGGGATCCATGGCTTCCTGGGCACTCCTGTGTCCTGATGCATGCACCTGTGAAAGGATGGGTGACGGCCAGGGAAAGCCCCAGGGGCGTGGGGACGGGTCTTTGAGGATTTCAGGGTTCTGAGGTGCTGCTCATGCCAGAGCTCTGGGGAAGGCTTCTGTCCCTGTCATTTGCCCTCATCCACCACTCCCTTGCTGCGATGTGGAGGTGCTGCCAGCGGGCAGGCCACGTGGGCTGCTGGGTTTCTTGGGTGATTTTTCTGACTGGTGAGAAATGGAGGCATTAGAGGGAAGGTGAAAACAGCTGGAACAGGCAGAGGGAAGGAGCAGAGCTGGGGGTTACAGCACTGCAGGACTGGCCCCAGTGAGGAGCTGCTGCCAGAAACGTGTCCCTCACAAGCCAGCAGAATGTGGTGGCACATGAACAGCCCGGGCAGTGCTGGCATTTTCCTCCTTTGCCACCACAAGAGCTCGTGCCCTGTGCAGAGCACTTGGGTCTCCTCCTGAGCCAGGGAACTGTCCCCTGCTCCTTATCGGGAGCAGAGACTGGCAACGTGTCACCAAGGAGTATAAAACCCCATTTTCTTCTCCAGAAACGCATTTTGGTGAGGTGGCATCACTGCAGGATCCCTGGAAGGGGTCCCCAGAGCATCCCGTGGTGCTGCCCCTTGGCGGAAGGGGCAGGATAAAGTCTAGGCGGGGAGGTTGGTCGGGTGTTTGAATTAAGGCAGTTCCTGCCCACTTCCTCCTTCCCTCAGTTCAGGCACACTTTGAGAGCAGGACAGGAGGTGAGAGGCAGCCGAGGCCGCCTCGGGCAGTCCCTGGCTCAGCAGCGGCCACAGTCAGTCCCCAGGAACCCTCAGAGCCGCACAGGGCAGGTTTGGGATCGTTCCTCTTACCCTGCTGACCGAGGAGAGGCTTCCCCCAGAGAGGAGCAGTCACAGCCCCGCTCCAGTCCCGCTGTCCCCGCACGCCCCTGCCAGGCGCCTGCTGCTCCCTGTCCTGCACGTCTGGCCCGCTCCTTTGGCCTCTCCTGCACTTGTAAGGGGACGCTTATAGGCTGCCCCCTGCCAAAAGGTGTGGCGAGGGGCGCGGGGACGCCCGGCACGGACACGCGGATGACAAGCGGTCGGACAAGTTCTTCCTCTGAGCTGAGGGCAGCAGAGCCGGGCCGGGGCAGCCTCGTGTCCCACGGCTTTCACAACACCCTTTGTGCAGGTGTGGAGCTGCAGCTGAACCTGCCCTCAGCTCACCTGTGGCCTGAGGACTTGCCCAGAGCGTGACCGGCCGTGCTCCTGCCCCAGTGGGTGAACCAGGGGAGCGGCGGAGCGGAGGAGCTGCGGGATGGAGGTGCCTGCCCTGTGTCCTGCAGCACTGCTGGGCTCATCCATTTCCCAAAGGTCGGGCAATAAATAAGCAGTTCCCAGTGACAGGAACCGTCCCAGCACCTGCTTCCCGCAGCTGGGAGTTGTATCGTGACTCTGCAGCCTCCAGCACAAGTGCCAGAGTTGGTAGAGAGCCATGATCTGGTTGAGGGCAGTGGTCCCAGCACCAGGCTGGGACTGGGGACAGACACTCAGCACCTCGGCAGAGCCTTTTCCATGCTTTACAAACTCCATGGATCCCCCTGGGCTCCTGGTGAGCTCCCACCTGGCAGGGATGCAGGGCACTGATGACCAGACCACTGCTATCTTACCTCTTTAAGGGCCAATGTGTCTTGGCTGCTGCTGAGTTTTTACTGGCACGCTTAACCTCTAACTAGGAAAGGAAAAACAGGGTTTGGTATGTCAGCCTGGGGAAGCTGCTAACCCCTCTCCCACACCTCCAACTTCCCCCTGGCACCACTCTTTCCTTCCATCCCGGGACACCTTCCACCTCAGGACCCGTGGAGCAGGGCCCCAGCCTCACAGAGTCACAGGACCAGGGAATGTCCTGCGCTGGGAGGGACCCGCAGGGATCACCCGCGAGCCCCCGGGGTCGCAGCGCGGCTCGGCCGGAGCTGCCGCCGCAGAGGCGCGGGCGGGACCGGGGCCAGCGCCGTGCCTGTCCCTCGGAACGGAGTGCGGGGCAGGGGACAGCTCTGCAGCACCTGCTGTGCCCCGCACGGGACATCCCCGCACCGCCGCAGCTGCCGCTCCGGGGCAGGAAAACGCCGCAGATTCCCCGATCCCGGCTCTGCCGTGGCCCAGTGGAAATTTTGCCCGTTTTGTGAATTCAGCTCACAGCCCGCTGTCCCCCGGTGCCTGGCACAGGCGGCGGCGCTTTCCTCGCCAGAGATTGTGAGGAAGGAACATCCGAGGCATGGGAATGAAGCTGCTGGAGCCGGCCCTGTATCAGCAGCGCCGGGGGACGCAGCCCACGTGGCTCTCGAGTACCCCGGCGGGACCGCAGCGCTCTGAATGCCTCCTCAAGGGGGGTTTTAAAGCATTCCCAGGTCCATCCACCTCCTCCGGCCACCGCGGCTCGCCGGGGCCCGGAGCAGCCCAGCAGAGCCCCGAACCCGACGGAGCTCCCGACTCGAGGTAGAAGCTGAAAGGGAACTTACTGCGCTCAGCTGGGTCCTATTCTGCTCCCCGCGCCGGGCACCAGCAGGGCTCTGCCAACTGACAGGCAGCTTAAATATTGCCAGAGAATCGGGGTTTGCCAGCGGAGCTGTTAACAGGGTCACAAGGAATGAGAAGGAATATTTATAGTCAAAGTTAAACTAATTGACCGAAGTTACTCTTTTGGTCTCCCGTGGCTCTGGTGAGCAGTGCGTTATTTTCACTATCAGGGCTCCCGGGTCAAACTCCACGGAGTGCCATTCTCTTAAGCAATCTGTGCGGCTATACAAGGGACACAGAACAATAAAAAACCCGGGCTGATGTCCTCGGGAGCTGACAGCCCGTGGCACAGGGAGGAGCTGACAGCCAGTCCTGTCTCTGTGTTTGTGCCTGAGCCTTCCAGAGCGCGGGATCCATCCGTGGGCTGGGGTTTGTGACACACTGCTGAGGCTGTAGGTTAATCCCAGAACCAAGTCCCTCTCTGGGAACAGGCTGGAACTTTGTCTTCAGCATCATCTGTCTGAAAACCCTAACAAACCATTAGGGCCAAAACACCCAGAGAGTGATGCTGAAGAGGGACCTCACAGCACAGTGACCGTGGCAGGAGGCAGCTCATAAATCCCTGGAATTGGGGTGCACAGATCCCCCGCAGCACTACTGGGGAGCCCCTTGCTGGGCAGGAGACCCATGAGCCTGGAGGGTGGATGGAGAACGGGCACTGTGCCCTCCCAAGCCTAACTCATGTCCCAACCTCGAAGTTACCAGCAGGGATTTTACTGTAGGTGACCTGCAAGGGCATGGTTTAACCTGCCAGGGGCAGGGTTGGCTGGGATATTGGGAATAAATTCTT
>WAAG01030320.1:7654-117235 GCA_013390105.1 Tichodroma muraria
AGCGCCGGCGGAAGGGGCGGGACGGGGCGGAAAGACGGGGCCCCTGCCAGGAGGGGCTTGGAGCTGTGCGAGCGGCTTGAAATCAGTGATTGAGGAGGTATTCCCGTCCTTCAACTCAAAGCATATACCAGGATAAAATAACAGAGGAAACTTACAGGACCCTCATATCAGGCAATCATTACAAAACATTTCAGATGCACCATTATTCTTTACTGGTGTCTGTATAAAAAGAATAAAACTAGCTGTCAGCACTTGGCTAACAGCATTCAGTCGTTTATGCACGGGGATCCAAAGCACAGATGTGAACAGCACACACATGACTTACGAAGGCTTCAGCAAGGCGCGGTAACTTCGGGAGCTCCATAACCTACAAATAATACAAATGGAGGGGATAGAAGGAGACAGACAAATTAGAAGCACATTGCTCCAGAAATAAATTTATTTTGGACACCAACTGTCTGGGGTAGCAGCCAGCCCTTTGCAACAGTTTGAGGAACAGTCAGAATTTGTTTTGTTGATGATGTAATTACTGTGAGGTCCGAGACAAATCTAAGTTGTAGCTTCAGCTGAAATAAAAAGGAGGTGCCAGTGTAGCTCCATGAAGTTAATGACACTGCCTTTTCAGAGAAAGTGACCTTAAGATCTTTGTTCTTAAAAAAAAAAAAATTCTCTTGCAAATCTTACATGCTGCTATAGTGAAACAAGGAAATTTTGCATTTCAAAATTCTTCAAAGCTAAGTCGAGTTGTCGAGTCATCGAGCAATCCTATGCAAATATGCACTCTTGTACTATCTCAATTGTAATGGACTGTCTATCTACTGGATATTCAGAAGAGAAACTGTGAAGAACATCTCTCAGAAGCCGTGAGAACATCTACTCCTTTCCACAAGCCGTGATACTGGTTCAGAGATGCCTATCTCTATGAAGTCTGTTCTGTCCTGCTTTTGTTTTTTACACTAAATGATCTGTAGTTTCCCAAAATGAGCTGCTGAAGTTGTAAGGTATGTTCCACTTTCTTTGCAGTTTAGCATCATCTGCAAACAATGTAGGAATCAAGTGCAATTTCAGTCCTCATAATGTTTCCCTTCTTTGCCTTTAAGGCACTAGATGAAAAACTGATGAATCTGAATTCATCAGTGACAAACCATAGAACGCATAGGTATAAATCTGAAAAAAACAAATGGATCTTGTCTTCCTGTTTATAATGGATCAGGTAATAAAGCTGGTTGAAAGTTGAGGTTATTTTGCTTACTCCAGGTCCACATATTTATATTCAAAAAACCCTAACGTTCATCTGACAAGGAAAACAAATTTACAGGAGAGCAAGGCAACTAAGCTAAACAAGATTTTGTGCTTCTCTATTATGTGCAGCCTCTACTGTTTTTGACATGAATTCTTCTTCACCATCTGCCAGTCTATCACATTTTGCACCCTTACAGGTCCTAAGGTCTGTTATTCCAGCAACAGATTTCCATGCAGGGAACCCCTGGCCAAGAGCTGCATCCAGAACAAAAGTGAAGAAGACAGACAGACACATATACAGTGGAGAGCACCCTGGGCCTGGCTGTGGAGGCTGCTGGGCTGGTTTGCAGAAGCAATTTGCCCAGTGATAAGACAAGGAGCAATGGCCATAAGCAAAGACACAAGAAGTTCCACCTCAATGTGAGGAAGAGCTTCTTTATGTTGAGGCTGGAAGAGCACTGGAACAGGCTGCCCAGGGAGAGCATGGAGTCTCCTCTGGAGACATTCCAAACGCACCTGGATAGCACCTGTGTCACCTGCACTAGGTGACCTTGCTTTGGCAGGGAGGTTGGACTGAATGATCTCCAGAAATCCCTTCCAACCCTAATGAATCTCTGATTCTGTGAACCTCAGCACTGGAAAAAGGCTTGATGGTCAGTTTCTATCTCAAGTTATCACTGCTAATGGCATTTTTCTGCTCTAATTTCATCATCTAGGAAATATTTTGAAAATTACTAAATCAGCTTGCACAGAAAAACATAATTTAAATATAGAATATTTAATATAATTATATATTTAATATTAGAGCATAATAATAATATATAATAAGCTTATATAACCATATTTAATAATAGAGCATAATTTAAAACTTGTAACACTTAGACATGTAATAGCTGCTTAGTCGCTGCACTTCAAAACTGAAAACTACTTCTCCTTGCTAAAATTTGATGTTCTTTAAAAGGCTGAATTATCTAAATAGTTGGTGCTTTATCTAACAGAAACTTCCAATAAACCTCATTCCGTCACTTTGAGTTATGTCACTTCATGCCATGTGACATGAAGGCATTGATGTAAGTTTGACAGGCAGTGCCAGTGCTGACATGTCAGTTTGAGAATTTATGACAAATTATGCTACAGATATTTTTAAAACAACTGTGGATTGCCAAGGGAAAAAAATATTTAGAATGTGTAATAACACTGATGCATCTTTGGACTGAAAACAATTTATTCAATTCTCATAGTTATATTGATTTAATGTTCAGGCTGACACTTAATGCAATAAAAGAAAGGAAATTTATATTGAAAATTCCCAACTAGCTCAAGTTACAATATATTATAGAGCAAAGGAAAATGAGATGTGTTAATGTAATGGGCTTTTTTTTTAAAACACTGTCATTAAGTAATACTGTTAGCATTTAATAACTTGAAATAATCTATCTCAAATGTTAAGGCCCTACACAGTAAAAAAAGGGCCTTAGCTGAACAGAGAATTAATTGCTTGTGAAAATTCTTATTCAGCAAAGAATACAACATGGCAAGGGAGGTATCTTTCACTAGAAATGCTAATTGATTTAAATCATGTTTTTTTCTGCATTTGGGGTGGGGTTTTTGGTAATTTCATTTTTCTACAGATCAAATCCTTCCTTACAATTTCTTCATAATCTCTGTACTTCAGTTGAAGCACACTTAGGTCAGTCATATGTGAACTTTCAAGCACCTATTTTATCTTCAAATGTCAATTCTGTAATGGAAGAATAAGAGATTGAATGCCTAAGGACTAATCAAATTAGTGAACCATAACAACTTCTTAAGACAGAAAACAAGCTTATTAGAAGAGGATAATAAAGGAAAAAAGAAAAAGAATGAACTCCATGTGCTCACCAGACAAAATTGTTCCATGTGTTAAAAATACAATGTTGTAGAGCACCAGAAAACCTTGTCTCACTTACTCACTCAGTATTGCCAAATGTACCAGAGTTCAAGTACTTCTATTCTTCTTCAGTAGTTAACCATCCCAAAAATCAAATCCTGAAAACAGGCTAATGAGTTAAATGAGAACCCTTTTGCAGCTGGAGATACTGTATCTATAAAATCCTATCTAACTGAACTGTCATGCTATAACATTTTCACCATTTTTGTAAAAGCTGCCTTCTTTCAGGATATGTGAAAGGAGTTTGATTTTGGCACTTTTTTCAGTAGAGAGTTGGCATGGCATCAGTTAGAACTGATGAGTATTTTCAAGGGAAGAAATAGAGGAGCCACCGTGAATTTCCTGGTTTCAACTGCTGCACGTTTTCCTGGCAATGCCATGCCATGTGCTGCTAGAGCACGTCATGGCAATTTACACTGTTGCCACCTAATACATTATTAGCCAGGGACTGTTTGATTTAGATTATTTCACCAAGTACTACCTTCTAAGCAATCACAAAGGCATATTCTGGTTAGAATGCCTTCTGTTGCATGTTCCAAGATTAAGTGTGCATTAATTTCAGCTAAAATAGCAGCTGTTTAATGTTCATATATATTAGCACACAAATGTTTGGTTTAGAGGTGCCTGGCATTCAAACAGCCAGGAGAACCTCCAAATGCCTGGCATCTCAAAAAGTTTTGCACAGCGTGCTAAACGTGCCTCTATTCGGTGTGACCATATTACAGTTCTATTGTTTTCTACATCCTTTCTTAGGAGATGTTAAAAAGGGCCAGAAAAGAAGCACAGATACGGAGAGGCAAATCCATCTGAGAGCCAGATCTCTGCCTCCCATCTGTTTCAAAGGCAACTGCTGGCTAAAAAAGGTCAGTGACACAGCTTTACCAAAGCCACATTTGCAGACTATTAAATGTTTAGAAGATGTTAGGTGTGAAATGACAGAGTTTTGAAGTAGATGGACGTATGCACACAAATGTTCGAGGCACACAGAGTTTGGGGATCATTTTGCTGGAGTTCGCGTTTTTATGTTTGTCACCTACCGCAGATGAACTTTGGATTCTTAGTCATTGCAATTGGTGAATTCTTAGTCATTGCAATTGGTGGAGAGGCCAATAAAGGTTTTACAGCTGAAAAGGGCTAGACTTAAACCTGAGTTTCACCTTTTTCACAGAACTTGACTAGCAACAAATGGGCTGAGGTTACATTTATAACAAACTGATAGTAAAGCCTCACCTTGAGTCTCCACCCAGAAACCTGAGAAGAGTGAACTAAATTGAACAACTTAACCTGCTCAGTCAGTTAATTTTCCTGATTCATGGGCACACATCAATCAGTTTATAAGCGCACTAGTTTACCGGAACAACAAACCCAAGAACAAAACAGAAAAACAAGGTAATGTATTAAGGACATACACATAGTGCTTAAAATATAACTTCATCCATTTTTCCAGTCCTCTCTGCTGGGTTTGGCCAGCTGGTTGCCTCACCCACAGCAGAGCCTGGCTACCTGTTCTGTTAACCCCCCCCCCCCTAAATAAGCACAGCAGCACTCTTAATTGTAGTTTCCCTCATTTCACCTTTTAGGTCAGAACATATATGGCAGTGTGAAGTAACAAGTCTCTTTCTATACCGGAAGCTTTTAAATAGTTTCTTCCCTAAATACCGCAGAATATCAGTAATTTCTGCTTCATGAAATCTTCTATACAAAGTCACTTTTCTCTTGTTGCGTGACTTTTGTCCTCTGTTGCTGGAAACTATTGCATTGTATTATGATGATCTCTCACTGAGTACTCCTAAGCCCACTTAATTAGTCCAGACTTTAATACCCAGCTTGGAATGTCCATGATATGTCCTGACCTTCCTACATAAACTAACTCAGTGGCTTACAAGTTTCACCTGACAACCATTATACTCCTGGCTTTTGTTATCTTTTCAACAGAGGGAGATATCATGCAATATGTGGCAGGTGTACTGTGTTAACCCAGTGAAGGACTGCAATAGAAAATATTAAAAATATAAAGTACAGTTCTGTCAGATCATTTCACTTGGTGAAAAAACAGTAGCTTCAAGAAATAAATTTCCCTAGATTATCAGTGACAGGCAAGGCATCATCATCATCCACTTGGTGTTTAACCTCCTGGTGACCGTTTTGGTAGGACCCCCTGGTGCATTTCTGACCCGTTCACTGCTATGTTTTAAGCACCTCAGACTAAATGACGGACAACTGACACCTGTGGCTGACGTCCCCGGCACCGAGGCTGCTGTGTGGCAGAAGAGTGTGGCTCCGGAGACGAGCCCAGAGAAGCAGACTGGAGCCAGTAAGAATCCAGCAATGCCCAGTTTGGTACCTGCATCTGTTTCGAGCGGCTGTGGCGGCCGGGGCAGTGCAGAGGCGAGCGGCCAGCCCTGGGGCGGGCATGCCTGGCTGCCAGCCCGGCTGCTCGGCACCGGCACCGGCCCCGGCCGCTCTCGCAGCCTCCCGCGGCACTGAGCGGCGCCGGCAGCGCCCCGGTGCCATTCCTCCGGCCGGCGGGAGCGGCGCCTCGCCCTGGATCTCAGCATGTCTGGGGCAGAGGCGCCCGACACACAGGACCCTGAAGGCGCTGGGACGTGCCCGGAGGATGTCCCCTCCCTCAAGGAAATCGAGCAGCTCCTGAACACTGGGCGGCCCTCTTGCAACCACGTGGATGAAGTTTGGCCTAATCTCTTTTTAGGGGACCTGTAAGTACAGCTTTGGATACACCTCTGCCATACCTTCTGTTAGTATGCCTCCTGGGTGCGGCTTTAGACAGCTCATAGTTTTGCTAATTGCTGTCATTTACACCGTAGACAGCACGATTTCCGAGATAAAATTGTGACTAAGCTGGTATTCCCTTCTCGATTAACCCTTAGAAGCCATGCATGGGCTGATGCTCCATCAGTGGTTTGGGAGATGCAATCTCAGTGCTTCTGCTCTGTGAATATCACTGTACCAAATCTTGATTTGTCTTTGTCTTCCTTAGAGTAACAGCACACAATAGATTTGTTTTGTGGAAGATGGGTGTGACCCATGTTTTAAATGCTGCCCATGGCACAGCATACAGCCAGGGAGGCCAGGACTTCTATGGAGCAAGCATCGATTATTACGGTGTACCAGTGCAGGACCTGCCAAGCTTTGATATCAGCCAGTTCTTTTTCTCTGCTGCACAATTTATCCACAATGCCTTGAACACGCCAGGAGGTACGAAATTATTGTTGGTTGCATTTTGATGCGAGTCAGCAGCCTCACGTAACAGGTCAGCTCCACAAAGCTCAGCGGTGGACAGATCATTACACGGTGTCCTGCCTGGTGCTGGTCACCTGAACCGTGGGTAGCAGAAGGGAGTTCTGTGTACGTAGCTCTGACTAGGTCCCAAAAAGCTGATGTGACAAAACAGATGAACCATGCTGGAGAGAAACTTGTGAGGAGGGAGAAAATGATTTGGAAGGCAATGCTCATTCAAAAACGGAGAAGCAAAAACATGCATTTGAAATGGACACCCTCTTTTGAGACTGTCTTATTGCAAGAACAAATGAATAAAAAGACAAATGTCCTGATTTCTGCAATCACCAACTGTATGAAGAGGTTCAAATATTGCAGATGAGTTTCTTGTGTGAACAGGGCCTGCAAGGCTGTGCCTCTAAGAAGATTTACCCAAGGAGGTTTACAGTGAGTTCCACAAGAAACTGAGCTTCTTGGCAGTGGTGCAATAAAATACAAATTAACCTGTTTTACATAAAAGATCATTTCTTAGCATGAGTAAACTGGCATTAATGGAGCTGTCTCTGTATCACAAGTTCTGACTTCAAAATAGAATTACAGTTGCATCAAATTGCCTTATCATGCAATAGTACTAGGCCAGTCATTTTTCTTAGTGGCTAATGAGTCTGTGCTATCCATTAATGCCAGATTTTAGTATTCTTCCTTGCATAAGCAAGCCTGCTGAAATTAATGAGTCTTCCTTTCCTCATGGTCAAAACAGAACAGCTTCATTACTCTAAGAGGGTTTTCTTTGATTTAGCAGTGTTTCTGAGATCAGGTTGGGGTCTCATGGCATTTCTTATACAAGTGAGTGTAACAATGGCAAATTAGACTTAACTGTTAGCAGTTCATGTGATCTATCAGAAGAGTAAGAAAAACATTTAAATTAAACTTCATCCACTGTACTGCTTCTCTTGATGGTTGTATTTTTTTTTTTTTACCAGCCAAAATATTGGTACATTGTGCAGTTGGAGTAAGCAGATCAGCTTCTCTAGTCCTAGCATATCTCATGATAAATCACCACCTCCCATTAGTTGAAGCCATTAAGACAGTGAAGGAGCATCGATGGATTTCACCCAATCGTGGTTTTCTGAAGCACCTGCAAACCCTGGATGTTCAGCTACGGCAAAGGAAGGACTGTTGAACAGGCAGCCCTATCTACAGTCACTTTACTGAGTTTCACCCTTCAGAGCCATTGTGCATATACAACTTCCCACGATCAGCGCACATTACAAAAATGAAGAAAATTATGCATTGAAATAAAAGAAATAACAGAATGGTAAATGGATTAATTCTGATAGCTCAGTCCCTCCAAAACCAGCACAGCAAACAGCAGCACTGTAACCGCTGCATGGGGTGGAACTGCTGTGCCTTGAGTGGTGCTACTGGATGAATCCAGTGAAGTGGTTAAGACAGACCAAGTTTGTCCCTGGTTTCTGCTCATGCCAGACGCAAGTTCAATATTTGCATCTAGCTGTAAAGGATGTTTGAGTCCCCTTTACTTGGGAGTGTAACATAATCATCTTTGTCAGTTTGGTTACAGTTCTCGCATGCATGTTCTCCAAAGAAAAATTTTGTGTATCAGGCCTGATGATGTGACCAGGGCAGTTTCTTGAGAGCCCAGGCACTCCTACAGAAACATTCCTCTTTTGCTGGTCTGCTAAATATTATGGTGTTATAGAAAGCTCTGACAGCCACAAGACCCACACCATCAGAATAAATGTTTGTGATGCTTCTGCAGCCCGGGTCAGCAAACCCCATGAGTCTTTTCTCGTTAAATATGTTTTCAAAAAATAATGTATATCATGTAGTATATTGGGGACATTAAAAAGAATATGTCAGGTCTTCAAAGCATTTTGTAAGTTGGACTCATCAGTTCACTTGCACTCCAAATTATCCCAAATCAGTTCTGTGACAGTAGCTTTGGATCACCTGTGGTTTAATATCAGGTAGACACTTAGCTTACATCAGTAGCTTGGCCTAATTGATACAAATTAGTTTTAATCTGTTCTGAGAATGTCACTTTTCCTGTCACCAGTTAATCAGTACTTAAACCAATGTGATTTTTAATGTAGCAACAGCATTTGAAATTCATGCTTCCACTGCCTGAAAATTAGCTTGTTACCTTGTGGTGAACCATGAAGTGATAATCAAATTTGGTTTTGCCCTTTGCTGCTGGTTGGATTTATTGATTAGTTGACCTTATAAAGATTCCCTGGCAGATTAAGTAAATATATTTCTGCTTGCTTGTTTGTATTTGAAGCATCAGTTCTGATCATTTTATTCTCTGCTGGAAGAGATTTACAAGGTTATTAGAAGACTAATATAATGGTAACTTGTGAGTTGAACCTCTTCCTTTCCAGACCACATTTCCTTCTTCATTCTTGGAGAGATTATGACATGAATGCTGATTCTGCCTAGCATTTAGGGGAATATAGAAATCCCTCCCTATTTCAGTGTACACAAGTGCTTTGCGAAATAAGCATGTTTAAGATCCTTTCAGACATCAATTTGACCGTTGAGATTTTCCTAAACCTTGTGAAAAAGCTCCACTGATGAGAGAAAGGTAAGACATTGTTATGTGAAAAGATCAAATAGGAAATCACATTTAAAACTCAACAGTGCTAGGACAATCTTTATACCTCACAAAACAGCAGAGCAGTGGAGGAGGAGCTTTGTTTGCTTTGAAGTTCTCCATTAAAATTAATAGGGATTTATATGAGTTAATATTTCATTATAATTTATACTTCATTCACATTACAGTAGGTTTTAGTCTGGAAACCTTTTGAAGACACGGCATTGAAAAATCTGAAATTCATGTGAGTGAAATAATGTATCTTAATGGCTTTAGGCTGGGCAAAATTAGACACATGTGAGCAAGATTAATGGAATCCCCCCATCAGGATAATGTTTTGCATGCCTCTGAGCATCTGTCCTACAAAGCCACAGCTGTGAAAGCTGCTTCTGCTGTAAATTAGTACCTGCTCTTGAAGATACTGCTCATCCTGGGAGAGTATTGTTTCACCAGGGGCAGAGAAGGGAAGAGCTCAGAGTGAAGCTGAGTCAGTAGGGCATCTATGCCACCAATGACATGGTAGCAATCTTGTAAGCATGACTTACCTCAGTGGAGGGAATGAATTGGGTAGAAACTTTTTTCAAGGGCATTGTCAAATCACAGAAGTGGTTTTAATCTGTGGAGTCAGTGTTGCTTATATTTCCTGCCTATATTGCTTCTTTATATACAGATTTACTTTGTGTGCACATTTGTGCAGGGAAAAAGATTCCAGTCAACATAAGCAAAAGCAGAATAGTCCTGTAACTTCTTAAAATGGAAAGCATTGTGTGCTGCAATGTGCTAAGAGGAAAAGGGACCTCCTCATCTGTCACACTATCCATCATTCAAGTCATGATGTGACATGACATTGGTACTTCATTGCTTTCCACAATCAGCATAAAAACTTGTATTTTGAATGTTGGTTTGGCAATTTAGACTAAGGAACCAAAATGAATGAAAAATTTTGTCTCCCCAGTGGTACTTCATTCAGAAAATGCACATTTGTTAAGACTGTCTACACAACCTGGGAGAAGGTGCAAGTGAAAGGAACTGTCCCAGCTACAGCTCTGGCAGACTTAAATCTGCTTAAAGCAATCACAAAGCCAGTGTCACCTGAAGGGACCCATGTAGAGTTCCAGTGAAAACTTCTCTTAATTTTATTTTCCAGTACAAGAACTGAAGGCATCAGATGAAGTCAGTAGAAATCAGGTCTGAAATAAGAGGAGGGGTTTATGTAAGCTGTGTAACACCTTGCCACAGGATGCTGCAGAGGGTAAAAGCCTGTAGACATTCAAGGGGCAACCGGAAAGTCTGAGGGACAGAAATCCATTCAGGGTTACCAAATACTTAGAAACTCCATCCACATCAGCAAGCTCTGGATAAACTGCAGCCAGCTGGAAGCTGGGATAGTGTTATTATTATTATATACACAAGTATGATTCATGCTTGCATGTTCTTATATTCTGTAGGCATCCACTTTCAGCCATAGTCAAGCACAGGACAGTGGGCTTGGTGAACCTTGGCAAGGCCCAGGACAGGTGTTCTCATGGTGTTTATTTTGAACTCACCCTCAAGCTGTGCTGTCCCCTCTTTCCTGGAAGCTTATTATTAGAACTGGGTCACATGAGGCATTTGGGACTGCGTCTCAGTTGCATTGACTGACATTTCTTTCACAGGGAAAGCTCTGTGCTGGCAGGAACAGCACCATAGCTTATGTGAGGAGGGGACTAGCATTTTTTTGCATAAGATTCGCTTAAAGCAGAACGTTCATTTTTCTGGCCGTTTCCCACCGCATCAGGGACGTAGCGCTGAGCTAATCCAGGGAGGCGTCAAAGCGTGAGCTGTATTTAGAGTCAGCCACCTGCTTGGGAACATCAAGCAGCAGAAAGAGCCTGCTTCAGCAAAAACCTCCCCTGTGCCTTCTACAGCAGCGGCTTCCAGCAGGCCCTCCTCCTCTGCCTGACTCTGCATGAGGCCTCCAAAGGGTCAGCACCTGAAGACAGACCTTGTCAGCCTCAGCCCAGGAGTGCTCTGAGCCTGGCACTCCCTCTGCCCAGGAACTGCCTGATATTTTGGACAGCTGCAAGGTGGAATTAAATCACGTGGGTGAAGAGTGGCCTAATCTCTACGTAGGCAATATGTAAGTGTTATTTGAGGCTGAGCTGTTCTGAAGGGCTGGGGAATACAGTACTCATTAACATATGCTATCCAACTTTATTTAGTTAGTGTTGGTAAATTTCATTGCCTTAAAATAGACTTAAGACTAACACAGAAGAAAGCAAAAGAACTATCCATCAAAAAACCTACTGCACAGAAAAACAATTAAAAAGAGAATTAGACTCTCTTTATTGCTTTGTATTATTTTATAATGGTGCAACATATGGATTTTATAAATGCTGCAGCATTTACCATACAAAGCACAAGACAGACTCATGATCCTGAGCAGCCATAAAGTTGAACAATACTTGTTTTTTTTGCCTTTTTTGGTGTAATTTTAACAAGAATGGAAATTTTCACATTAAAAAGTATTCTGATTTTGGCTGTTTATATGATAACATGATTTGCAGTTGAAATTTCTGACAAATCTATGGATATTCTGAATGACAGCAGACTTCAGTATTTCTGAAAACTGTGCAGATGGGTATTTCACCCTGAAGCATAGAGAAAGCATGCAATCATCTGCACTCAACATGCCTAGTGCCCAATGTCATGCCAAAACAAGGGTTTTTTCACCATCATCAGGTTGCAAACTTATTGAAATATCTGGAAATTACAATAATTCCTACAGAAGAGAACAGGAGGAACTAGTAACCCTGCCGCTTGCCCACTGATTACAGCTGAAAGTGGCCATTCTTTTAGCTATTAAATCAGCAAAGCCAAAAAATGAGCTAGGTGACGTTGGGGAAATAATCTGCGCATACAAAACTCGGTTTCACAAATTGCCACGGGCTTCCTGGTGTCCCTGCGCTTGCTGCAGGAAGGTGGCAGCCGGCAGGTGTCCCTGTGCACAGCGGGTGGGGACACCCAGCAGCATGGGGCCCTGGCCGGAGCCTGGCTGTGCCCAGGCGGAAGCCACGACAACGTGCAGTGCTTCGCTGAACTTCTGCCTTGGCCAGGAGAGTGGGAAACCGACCCTTGCCTTTCCGGTTAAACCTTGTAACTCCACGTGGAAATGAACTCTTTCACTTATTAGAACCACGTGCAGAAATAAGGATTTGTAGAATTGAGCCTGACAGGTAGTCCAGGCAAAGATTTAAGACAAAAATCACTGAAATTGTGTTCTCTTAACAGCAACATTTGATTTTAGACAGCCTTTTAAGTGCAGTTTTAAGATCTCCTATTATGCCTGCGAGTATACATGTTCCAAACCCTTGGATGTTTCTTTCAATCACATTATGCCTTGTAGGGGGAAAAAATGGTGGGGAATAAAATGAAAAAATATAGATAACAACACTGTGTATGAAAAGTAAGGAAAATATGAACTTTGAGAACATTCAGCTAACAGAATAAAAATGTAAGCAGGTTTCTTTGTTAATGCAACAGCTGATCACTAATATCAGCTTAAATATGAGTTACAGACTGCAAACAGTGAAACTGGAAGTTGATCAAGTGCTACAGATGGAATTTTCTTTATTGTGCCAACATCAGTAAGACAAATAGGAACAACACCTGAGAATAAGGTGTCATGGGCTCTTCATGAGATAGAAATGGGGAATAGAGAGAGTATGTGCCTTTAGGGCCCAACCCAGTACTCAGTGAAGTTAATAAACAGTGGATGTTTCTGTTACTGAGCAAACCCATGCCAGCACCAGGACTTGTGCCAGAGCTAAAATAACCGAGAGTAGTACCATATATTGTCACTGCTTGTTTCCGTGGAGCCAGTTCTGTGCAGTTTCTGAGCAGCTGCTTGGAAATCAAAGATCAATCTAGAATTAATGCTGTATTTTACAAGAAATATTTCTCCTTATGCCTTTATCAGAAATCTGATGTTCAGCATCTTTAAACAAGTTAAATATATCATAAAATAAAGTAGGGATAGCTGACTTAACATGATGACTTTCATCCTGGAGGACTTTGAAGTTGTCAACAAGCTGATTATTAAATATTTGTCTGGCTATCAGCCATTGCTGATATACAAGGCCAAGGCCCTTTGGGTTTAAAGGTACAATGTTTTTGGAAGTGCTACATAATAAGCAGCTGAGGGCACAATAAGTAAAATATCCTGTAGAAGTCAAACTTCATGCTGATCTTAAGCAGGCAGCTTTATTAACTGGAGTTTAACCAGATTAGCAAGGCTAATATCACTTCAGCGAAGAAACATTGTACAGTTACAGGCTGAGTCAAAATGGTTACAAGCTATGCTAAAACCTCAGTGTGTTCAACATACTTATTTCAAATCCAGTTACAGAAGGACCTGACCTACCTCCTGAAGTGAATTTTGTAGGGTGTTTGGCCAGCAGTCCTCAATGTGATTGTAGTCAACTGAAGTCAGTAAAACTTGTTAAATTTATTTCTTTTCAGAAGTGAAATAACTTGGAATTCTGCATTTCCAGATATGTTATGAGTATATTCAGAAATCGCAACCTTTTATCATTCTTCTACTCCCTTACTTTTTCTTACACCTCTCAAAGGGGAAAAAATGTCTCAGAGTGTGGTGGGCACTGGGGTCTACAGACAGGAATACATGACAAGTGAACAACACAACTAGAGCTACTTGTAATCATGAGCTTTCATAGAAGACACAATCAACTTCAACCTTGTTGCACATTTCTGTACATTCTGCGTGCATTAACAAGGGCAAATGGCGAGTGCCTGTCCCGATGGTGAACTGCTGCTCTTACACAGCACTTGCATTAAGCAATCACAAATTACTTTAGCAACATTAACTAAATGTCACTCAACCACTTGGATAAGCCTAATTATCCACTTACAGACGTTGTCTTCATTGGCACAAGGGAAAACAGCAGGATCCTGAGAGATTAGGAGTTACCAACAAAACCACATCCACATCAGTGGCAAGGATCACACATGGTGTACTGGTAATCATCAGAACATATCTTCTGTAGCAGGAGAGAAAAATGAAAAAAGAAAAGCAATTATAAAAGGGAAGACAATTCTGAGCTCTCAGTCAGAAATCACTAATTCTTAATTTTTTTTTTTTTAGTTTTTCTGTATTGATTTGTCAGAATACACAACAAGAATAACTAAAAATAGTTACTTTCTAGTTTGAGAAAGAAACAGCCAAAATCTGCAAAGAGCTATTGCAGAGACATGCCAGTTGGCCATTTACAAAGCCTAATGCCATGTGTTTTTCTCTGTTTCTGGACTCAGATCTCTAGTAACAAAAAGTGGTTCTTGATTTATGAAAGGGCTGTATGTAATACCCTGGAGGCTACTTTATCTCAGCTGCTGTAAATTGGATCTCTCAGAGATGAGATGAGATGAGATGCGAGTGAGGCAGAAGTACAAACTTACACAATCTGTGACCATGGCACTATTCTGTGCAGCCTGTAACAGCACTACATGTATTCCTTTCTGTTCTGAAAGGAAAAATCTTTATTTGCTGTATTCTTAGAAAAAGCAGATCTGCTTCCTTTATGGTGGCTTACCTTATGACATTCTGCCATTTTTCTCTAGACAATGCTATCCAAAGATATCCAAAAGATATCCAGTTGTGAGCAATTTCATCAAGCTGCAGGATTTACATACTGAACTAAGATACCGTATACACCTATGTAAACTCTAAACTCTTATGAAATTAAAAGAACACAAAGCGACAAAGAGAAATATCAGACAAACAATCTGAATATGAGATAAAGATGAAAGGAACATGACCTAAAGCTTTGGCATAAAATCTATTTTTCCTCTCTATTTAGGATATAGAATGTTTCTGAATTTTGCATGCTTCTGTCATTCCTCAATGGGTTAAATGAAAGCAGCAAATATGCTAGGTAGTCCTCTGGGATACATTCCTAATTTGCTGTCCATTCTGCTCATTAAAACTCTTACCACTCAACTCCAAGAGAAAAAAGGCCCCTGTTTAAAAGTAAAGCTCTTAAGTATATCCCTGGATACAAAAAGATGCTAACCTGTTTTGCTGATTAGGATCAACAAATGAAAAGGGGAAAATATTGCCCAACCTGTACAAGAAGTCACCGAGGGAAGACAGTTTTCTCATCCTGGTGACAGGAGATGCTCAATGGCTGAGGACTTTCCTGAGGTAACTTCTTCCTGCCATGGCCTCTGCCCAGCTCTGTTGCAGCTTTATAGACCTGAGTATTACTGCAAATGTAATAAATTTTCAGCCATTAAATTAGACATTTCTCTCATGCTCAAAATTTCCTGTTCCCACTAAAATTCTTATTACTTGAACATTGCTATGCCTCTAGCACTAGTGAACATGGAAAGAAACAAGTTATTTAATTTTAATGGAGTATTTCATAAAGGAACTGCTCTTTGAAGCCTATTCTGCTGGCTCAGAAGGCAGGTTTCTCCCAGTACCCTGTCTTTTGTCAATGTCTCACCAAGGAGAGGGGATTGTAAAGAAAAAAAAAATTGGAACTTTTTTTTGAACCGTTGAAATGACTACCCAAATTGGCAAGCTAAGATAGACCACCCCAGGATAGTTCTCATCTTAGAGCATTTGTTTGGAAAATAAATTTTAGTTTTAGACTGAAGTACTAAACATGCAGAGGTAAAATACCTGGGGAAAGTTGCTGGTGGCAATTCAGCATCTCAGCAGAATTCCATAGCATTTGCCCAGAGTTCACTTGCCACACACATGCATTTCTGGAGAAGATAATGCAGTGCTGCATCACAACACCAAAGCTGGGGCCACAAAAGTCCTTGTGGAAACTCCCACCCCAAACCAGCAGTGTAACCCAGGGTTGAATTTGCCCTCCTATTTCCAAAAAGAGACCTCTGCCAAGGACGGTATGGCCTAAGAGGCACACATTGCTGGCAGGCTCTCAAGCGTCAAAATAGAACCGGTGCTGCCAGCTGCATAGATCCTGTGCTTCGCAGGCTACACACAGGCAAGGAAAACAATCAAGTTGTCGGGTGGAAAACGCGGCTTCCCAGGATCGCTCTGACCATGGTGTGATTGTGATCAATCCACATTGGCAAGTATCATCCTTCCACGTGTGTTTCGCCTCCCGCAGGCTGCCTGCGGAGAGCAGCTCAGGCAGGCTGATGCATGCTTGTTATTGCTGGCGTAAATATCTCTGCCTTGTGCTATTGTGGCACAAAGCAGCTGGACCATTTGAAAATCATTTAAAAAGCACTATAAAATTAGGGCTCCAGTGCTCTTATTTTATGGCTTTCATGAGCAGCCATTGCCTAGAGAGAAATTATCCTCTTTATTTTCAAGGCTAAAGGTTCTTTTAACATTCATCAAAATCAAAGTGCACCCTTGGTAACACGTTGAGCTGTTACTTATTTAGTACAGACTCCTTACCTTCTGCATAATATCACATTTGAGATCTCAGTTCTTCATATACAACTCATTTCATTGTGTCTGCTGTTGTTTTCACCAAGTGAATTTGCATAGTTTCAAGAGAGGCTGGATGATGTCCTGAAACATATTCTTTTCATAATTCCTTTTTTTTTGTTCATTAAAAAAAAAAATTAGAACAATAGCCTGGAGTGGTTTTGTTTCTGATCCTTCTATAAAAATGGCCAATTACCTCTTTGGCAATGGATTTGCACAGACCAATTAAGCATTGTAAGTGAAAGATTTTCAAGGGCAGAAATAATACTTAGGTGCATAACCTGATAGACTCACTTTGAAACATCTCTTCCCTGTGTATATAAAAAAACTGTCTTTGATAATTTTCTTTTTTTCCCATTCTTGTTTTCACAGACAGCTTCTTTACCAAACTGAGGAAAACGGTGAGTGAACCAAAGCAGCATGACAAAATGCAAACAGTACAAAGGGAAAGCCATTCTTTCTGGAAAAAAAAAGAAGCACAATTGTATCAACCATACTTACAGCTCAGATCTGAAGGGCTTAGGAAGAGACACTGCATGAAAGCATCCATTAGCCACAAAGGTGGCAAGTGGGGAATGGTAAGGCCCTGCACATGCTCTGTGCTACAGCTCTGGAAAACCACTGTGTGCCCTGTTGTTTAACCTGCCTTACGTTTCTGTAAGAGACTGGTCACCTTTTTATCCAGACATCAAATACAGACTGAGGATAAACATTTTCAAAGTCATAGCTCTGTTCTCATGGTTCCCTCTTTGGCCAGGATCTTGTCTTTGTGTTCTCTGGAGACAGCAGACTCATTCCTGTGCCAAAAGGCAGCACTCTTTCAGATCCCTGCCACGGGGATGGCTGGTGCTGATAGATCCTGCTGTGAAAGCATGCATAGCCACATAGAGCAGCTGTAAAGTCAAGATGCACCATCCTGCCTGGAGGAGATGTAGCCAGGCAGAAGGCAAGGCTGTCTGTGTGCAAGGGTAGCTCTCTCACCATACCAGCACCTCTGAGAGCAGACAGAGTTCAAGTTTTTAAGGATGTCATCACCCAGTCTGTGACCCATCAAGGGAATGGTTAAGCTAATAGAGGGACAAGATGAAGTTACTTGGTAATCATTATTGTTTATGACCCTAGAAAGACTGAAAATGGGACAGGCATGACATACATCTTCATGGAAGAAGGAGGTGGGACAGACATTAAGTAAGTCAGGATAAGAAAAGCACCTCAGCTCTGTGACACGTTTTTCTTTTCCAACAGTCAGCAACCTTCCAGTTCCTGACAGTCTCAGAAATAGAGAGAAGGGCCCAATTAAGCTCATGTATCTGTAGGTCCCTGCATTTCAGATCAGATTAGATCTTTTGGGTTAAGACTTACCCATCCAATCTCAGCCCTTACTTGTGGCAATAATGAAAAGTGGCAAGAGAAGAGCAGAGATCAGTGTAGCCCTCTCAAGACAGGATCCAGCACCACGAGTGTGATTATGTCACCTGTGCAGGAGGTTCCTCTCTTCAGAGCTGATGTGCACGTGTTTGTTCCCTCTCAAGCATATGCACCTTGCTCAACAGAACAAAAATTAAAAACTCAAGAGTTTTTACCCAGTACAATAGCAATAGAACCCCCCTTCTACTCAGTGGTTTCAACTTCCTGGACAGCCCTGAATTTGCCCTTGCTTTGTGGATAAACTACCTGTGGTGAATGGTTTCTCAGTGTTGTTTTCTCTAAAAAAGACGACAAATTGACACTTGCTGTTAATGCTTTAGTGCTGAAAGGGGAGGATTTTCCTTTCAAGCACAGAAAAGGGAACAGGTGTCATATCCCCTAGCACCTCAGTATGTAAAGGCTTGCTCACCTCAGATCCAGAGCAGAATTAAGCATACCCTGGAGCTGTTTTGACCTAGATGATCAGTTGCTAAAAGCCTGGCAAAAGGACACAGGTTGTAGGATGTCCTGCATGAGCTAAATTCAAAGTAATTTGTGCTTAGTTTAACCTATTAATTTCAAGGAAGGCTTAATCTACCTTTAAATAGCAGGTAGAACCCCATAACTCAAAGGTGGGCAGCCAAAGGGCAAAAGAAGGCTCCTGGATGCTGACAGTGTTCTTGTGGTGTTGCCAGAGCTGTTTCCATCACTTGTTTTCCTCACAAAATGAAGCTGCTAACTGCAGAACCAAGCTGGGACCAAAGTAATTTTACCAAAAGAAGCAATACAAGAAAGAACACCTTAGAAATCCAAGAAGGATCAGAATCCAGAGAGGAAAGGTGTGAAGGTATTGGGATCTGTGTTCGCATCATCTCACGGGGCCAAGGTGTTCCTGCCCAGGTGATGGGCACCTGTATCATCAGTTCTTTTCCCTCGTCATCACAATAGTTTAAAGTTGCTTTAAGCATTTTGCTTTTGGTTCTTCACTCTTGATGCCTTGTCATTCTCCTCCACATTGCCACTGGGAAATGAATCTTGGTTCATAGTGACAAATGTATTGCCAGCCTGGCAGGCAGATTTTGGATGCTCGGTGCCCATGTTATAGAATTCAATATTTAGTAATGAGTAGTGTGGACACAGCATTCATAAGACAGGTGGAAAAAGAGCCAATGCAGGTTGGACCTGAAGGGCTGGCTAGTTATTCATTCTCCATCAGGCCAGAGCAGAGTCTAGAGGAAGCCAGCATAAGAAACAGGACAGCTGTGTATCTTCCAGTTTTTGGCTTTCAATAAATTGGCTATTTCTTAAACCTCTTCATACTTCTAATTACTACAGACTGAACAGAACTGGTCCGAGCACAAAAGTCCCTAATTGACCTCATCCACCAAGCACCTTGTCTCCATCAGTTCCAAGGAGGTTAGCTCAGGCTATGGGGGAAAAAAGAAAAGGAGGGGTGAAGGCTGGGTGAGAAAGAAAGGTGAATGGATAGCTGAGGAGCAGGCTGCATGGGTGAGGAGCAGGCTGGTGCTGGAGGAGGCTCTGGGAAGGCCGCTGCCACGGAGCAGCACAGCTGCCATGACCGTGAGCTTTGTCCCTCACCAGACGAACTGCAAAGGCTACCGATGAACATCCTCGATGTCTCAGTGAGGGAAGGCCAGGCCTGGGTCAGGCCGGGCCAGGCCAGGCCGGGGAGCAGTGATGTGGCGGGGCCAGGACCAGGGCCGGCCCGCCGGCTCTGCGCAATGCTGCCGTTCAGAATTAACTGCTACCAGGTAAGGAGCTCCTGGTAATTGCCATTGACACACAATAATCTTCGTGAGCTTTCCACAGCTTTCTTTTATCTGTTAGAAGAACGCAGAGGAACCGCCACACTGGCTGCTGAGGAGGAATGCCTTTGGATAACTCAAAGCCGCCAGCCAGTCTGGTTGTACTTTCCAAACCAATTTCCATTCTTGTAGAGGGTTTATTTCCTTTAAGGAAAGTATTTGAAGTGAAAGCAGCTGAGGAGCACAGACTCTTCCATCACAGCCCTCTTCCAAAGCCCCAGCAGCTCCTGTGACACCCACTGCACTGAAGGGTCAGTTTTCCCAGGAGAACAGGCAGGAGGGACACTGATTTGACCCCACTGTCCAGCCCAGCAACCCAGTGCAACATCCTGTTAGCACCCAGGCATACCCTCCTGCCCAGCTGCTGTCCCTCCTGTCTCCCGCTGTTCCCAAAAGCCAGAGCAGTTGTCCTCTAGCTTGGCTCTTTTTCTACTATGGCTGGAGGAACAGGGAGTGGGAAGAGAACCCTATTTGGAAGAAGACAGTATAAAAGACTAAAATAATCACCCTGCTTTTTAGTTTAGGTGAGTGCATTATCTCTTGGACTGGTTTGTACAACCAATTTTGCCAGCAGAACAAAACCAGGCCAAACTGCATGGTGTGCAGGAAAAAAAGAGCACTGTCACAGGCTTTTCTTATACAGGAACCCTGCATGGGAAAGGATACAATGTAGACATTTTGATGTATATACCCATGTCAATACCAATCTACTTAATTCCGTACTTTTCACATTTTTCTTCCATCCAACACACACAGTTTCTTTTAAGTTCTCCCTTTAAATGCTGGTCAGGAGTGTATTCCGTCCTGCGGTGTCCATCGCTGTGTATTTTTAAATCCCACAACATTGTTTTTTCCTGCCATCTTGTGGCAGCAGGAAAAATCACAGCGTTTCCCTAGCAGCAGCGCTGCCTGCTGGCTTAAGACAAGTGTTGTCAATAAAACAGTCTAATCTATCTAGTTGGCATCCTTGCAAAGAAATACAGCCCCTCTTGCATATTTAAAAGCTTGACTAATTCTTCCAGCTCCACTAGTTGATCTTGTAGCAGGGGTTCTTTTGTTATCCCAGAGCAAGTGTCTGTTTTGTAGGCCTTGTGTTTTCTGCTGTCTATAAAGAGCAAAGGAGAGTTGCATAACAGGTGAGACTTTATTATGTTATGACAAGACTTCATCAAGTGAACCCTAAATATTTTGAAAAGGCTTCTTTTTGCCAGTGTTGTTCTCAGATCTTCATATCTCCTTAAAAAAGCCATCTTTGTTTCCTATCAAACCATAGGAAGATCTTGTCTGATAGGCATGTAAAGCTTTTCTTTTTACTGCAACTACTATTGCTGGCTAGTCTCTCAATGTAAACACCACAAAACCTGCCCAAACATCTTGCATTGTTTGCTTAATTCTAAACCAAAACATTTTCATTATTTTGTTAAAAATGCATGTAAGATTTTTATAAGACTCAATAGGTTCCTGGTTTTTTTTCCCTTTTGCACAGAGGATTTTTGAAAATGAATACTTGTTATCCCAACTCTTCTGCCACAATAGCTCTTCCCACATAGCTGAGGTAAAAATATGAAAATTATATGTGATAACTTTTAAAAATTCAAAAAGAAAAAAATGCCAGTATTTCCCCTTAAAATAAATGCAAAATCCAGAGCCAGTAAAAAAAAACTAGTCAGTACTTACTAAGAAAATTTCCAGCCTGCAAAGAGGGTGTAAATAAAAGCTCTTCAAAGCTTTATTCATTTTCACTAGCACCCACAAAAATGACTGCTTGGGATGCCAGGCACTGGAGAGAAAGGACGTTAGTGCTATTTATAGCTCACGGGTGGCTCCCATTGCCATTGTAGCTGAGAATGTCACAGTCCTTAATGCATTCCTGCTCGCAGCAACTTTCCCAAGCAGAGGACAGTCTTCCAAAGGCTGTGCTGGGGGCACGGAGGTTTGCTTTGGGAAAATGGACCTTTACGTTTGCGGTGTGTTCCCAAACTGTCTGTTGTAAACCTGCAGCAGGCACAACCTCCAGCAAGAACACGTTCCTTCCTTCTGCCTGTGCTCAGCTCTCCCTCTTGGGAGACCTGAGGCTGCTGCTTTGCTGGAGGCTCTTCTCCCCCCCATCACCCTGGGATGATGGAGGGGAGAAGCCAGCCTTGCCACTCACCTACCGTCCACACCAAGCCACAGCACGAAACACAGTCAGAAAAACAACAGCATAAAACCTGGCAATAAAATGAAAATACTCTCCAAAAACTTGCTGCCACAAAACAACTCTTACTTTTGCCCTGCCTGACCAGCTGCAAGGCTTGCATAGCCCCAGGTCTCAGGGGTGGGGCAGCATCGTGCTGCCTGCTTCTCACAGAGATATTGCAGCAGGGCCAGGCAGGGAAACTCCTTCCCAGTGACGCTGTGACTGGGCATTCCACAGAGCAGCAGCATGTCCCCACTGCCCTTGACCCTCACAGGTCAAGGAGATGTTCACAGCCTGGAGAGGCGGCTGCACACCCTGCTTTGCCCACAGCCCCTGATGAGGCAGTTCCTACTTCACTCTGATTTACCTGGCACTCTGATACCAGGGAGGTGCAAGAAGAAAACCACTCACAATTTTATTTCTTCAAATTTAAGGTAAGAAATTAGGAGGAAATATTTATCAGACACATAATCAAAAGTTTGCAAGAGACAGGAAATCCCAGTTCTATGTCTTAATATCTCCTTTTAGTTATTCTCATGTGCTCATCAGTGGTCAATTCCTTTATGGCATACAATGACTCTTCTTAAAAGATGACTTAATCAAAATCAAATAGTGATCTTAAAGTCAGCAGCTGAAAAAAAAAATCTAAAGAAAAAACATTCCACTCTGCCCCAACAGAGCTGAGAATGTCGCTGGAAAGCTCTGTGATATGCCTGAAAAACTCAAGTGCCAAAATAGATCTTCCACTGCAGAGTTTTGAAGTTTGCTCTTGATTCCATAGCAAAGAATTTGTACAGCTTTGTCAGCCTTAGAAAAAGCTGCCTTTTTTGTATGTACCCTTTCAAGAAAGGCAAAGCAAGCCACTGCTTATGTCAAAAGTGCAGGGAGAGACAGCTCAAAGCTACCCCTGCCAAACGACTGAGGAATATCAAAACCCCTTTCTCATGCCTTCAAATATTCTGAAATCTTGCAAACCTGACAGCATTGTCAATTTTATATTGACAGCAGCAGTCAGATAAAAATCATTTGAGGAGTAAATCAAGGAGAAGGAAAAAAACCCCTTTAATCCACAGTCAGACAAATCCATACTGCCTGCAGAAGTGCAAGTGCTTTGGAGCCCCTTTTAACAGCAATATATTAACATCCTTGTTTGTCTTTCCTGAAGCTTGCAAGACATTATTTCCCCGCATCCCTCTCTGTCTGGCCTCTTTGACACCATTTTTATCAGAACTGCCCATAACTTACACCTATCGACAGCCTGTGACACCAATGAAGTCTTGGCACAGCACTGGCTGTGACAGCACTCACTGAACTGTTATCAATATCAAGGTCATTTTGTTTTTCTTGCTCTCACTGCAGCTGCAGCTTCTCTGCCCTCGGGGCATGAGCTGCCCAAGAAAGCTTCCTCTGTAAGCTCCTCAGAAGCCACAGCCTCTCTGCTCCATTACTGGTGTTATATAAGATTAGAGTGAAGTTTCCACTATTAGAAGCAGTTAGCTGCATGGTGATTGTGTGCTCCCCTGATTACAGCATACAGCACAGTTATGGCTGCTGGCAGCAGGACTTAAGACTAGACAATTTTAATTCAGGGAGAAGCATGAGGACAGCTGAGATACATCAAAAAAATCAGTAGTTTTGGGGGGCTTGAATCCTAGCTGTGGTACCCTGGACAGGAATGCCCCAGAGAAGAAATAAAGGGGAAAACATCACCCTAGGCTCGACAGATATTCACAGACAGTCGGAAATTGTCCTAGGAGCCTGTGGAGGGCAGCGCTGTCTTGCTGGGAATGGTTCATTCCATAGCTCAGAGATGCCAGCTGCTAAGGTAATACTTCTTTTTTTATCTCTTTTGAATCTGAAAGCTGCAGATGTAAGAGCTGGCGTCATGCCACAGCCATGACCTGTCACTGCCAGCAGGACTCCCCATTTTTCCAACCAGTGCCTCCATTTTTAAGCCATCCTTTCCTGCAGCCTTAGCTGCGTGCGTGGGCGAATGCTTGTTCCTAGGCTGCATGACTCAAATAGGAGGGTTGGGGGGAGGCGGGAGGGGGGCAACAAAAAGATTCTCCCCCCTTGAAATGACAAAAGTTTTGGAAAATATGTGCAGATCTATTACATTGCAAAGAAAAGAAAATGCTCTCCAGGAGCGCTTCTGTAAGGTAGCGCCTTCTCCCCAAAAACTAGCAAGGTACAGGTGAGGCGCACCCCACTGAACTCAGCAAGCTCTGCCCCTCCCGAGGTTTACCTTGTCCAAGGACAGCAGTGACTGTGTGACCTGGCATGGGGCGGTGGGGGGCCTCGCTGGGGCTCCGTGCCTCACTCAGGGGCCCCTCCGAGCCCAGGTGCTTGGGCTCCACCTCCACCTGCATGCCTGTGTCTGGCCACGCACCCCCTTGTCTTCCCACTTCACCTGGGACCTGCCTCATCACCAGGAGCTCTCCTGGCTATCCAAACCCTGCCTGAGGCCGATTGCTCGCACCTGCGCTGCCCTGTGATCGCTCCCTCTGCTGAAATGGCCTTGTGCATTCCTGCTGTCCCCAGGAGGACGCAGCTCCTGTGCGGCAGCGGCAGCAGCAGCAGCCCCTCCGGCACCTCGGGCAGCCCTGCGCAGGAACAGGAGGGCTCACAGAGGAAGGAGCCTTTGGCTTTCTAGCCCAGCTCAGGCTCCTTGCAAGCACAAGCTGGTACCTTCCAGCTCAGCCTGGGGAAGTGAGAGGGCCCCATCATAAGTGTACAAGGCCGGATGTGAATGGAGATGTCAGGAGGGAGACCAAGCAGTGAAGAGGTGTGAAGACTCAGATTTTCTCCCACCCTGTAAAACATGGTTGCCAGTGTAGGGTGAGGGACATCTGCAATCTGAACTGGGCTGGACTGAGGGGGAAGCCGTGGAGGAGGCTTGGAGAGCTGTTCCTGCTCTTTCCTGACACTGTGGTTAAAGGGCGGGCTGTGTTTTCCAGAGCCCTCGATCTGGCATCTTTCCCAGGTAGTAAAGTCTCTTAAAAACTGAACCAAACAGAGCTTTAATTGTACATTCTGCTTTTCTCTTCACTCCAAAATAATGGCAATAACATTTACACAGTGCTGCATTGAACATGTACCCACACTGAGGCTGAGGGACTGATTCTGCTTTCCATTATTCAGGGGCACTGCCTCTGGTGAGGCAGATCAGAGTTTGAACAGTAAGCCGGAGCAATGAACTTCTACTATTCCCTGCTGTTTGACTGTGGGCAAAATAAAAGGCCATAATATATGATGCAGTCAGCCAAGAAAGCAATATTGCTCTGCCATGTGCACAGTCTACACCAAGACAAGTCCAGGATCTCATTTCTAAATTCCCACAGGTACCTCATTTAAACCATCAGCCATAACCTGCTTCTCATTTTCAATACCACTTGGTATTAGAGCTGCAGTGAACTGCTGGTGAGAGATTCTAATTCCTGCAAACAAGCCCCTGTAGGCTTGCAAGGAAAACACAGAGTTCCCCTCTCGGTTGCCTGCTAGGTTCCCATCTGGCTGTTTTAACTTTGCTATTGCTTTTAAATGTGCCTGTTTCTGCACATGAAGCTTTCAGCTCTATCTCAAGAGACTCCTGGGTTCTCTTAGCATCAGAGTCTGACCAAAGTGTAGAGACACAGACTGGGTCTTCTTAACTAAAAGGAAGATCATATTTCACATTGCAGTATCTAAAAGATTAATCCCACTAACCTGATCATTTCCTTGTGAAACACACTTCTTTCCATCTGGAATTTTCCATCAGGAGGACAAAGAGCCATAGTGTTACACACTACCTAAGAGAAAAGAGCAAGGAGTGTAAAAGATAAGTGCAGAGATGCTTGCTGAGAGAAAAGAGAAGAAAAAACAGAGTAGACAGCATTTTCAAATGCATCAAGAGGCTGCTTTTTTATATTTTTTTTCCCCTTACACATGAATTATATTCTGACCCCATGTTTTGGAATGTTGAACCATTTAGTTTGTCAGGTTTTTGATACAGGGAATTTAGGATATTTGGCTGCAGGAGCTTTCTGTATCATGTTATTGTTAGGTAGTGTTTGTGCTATTGTAGTAACCACAGGCCCTGCTGTGCCTGAGGCTCTCAACAATCTCATGTAAGGACTTGTTACTGAAAGACACCTGTCCCCATCTGGGCTATCAGCATAACCACAGGCAGAGCTGTGCCAGCCAGGAAGGTGCTAGCAAAAGGGAAAGAGGAAAGATGATTGGGGACCAACTATTGCCCTGCCACACTCCTCTTGGGACTCCAGACATTCATTTCATCTCTCTACAGCTCAGTTCCATCTTGAGGAGACAAGGGAACAACCATGGCAAAATGGCAGGAGGCCCTGTTATAGAAGTGAAAATTTGGGCTAGGCAAATAGGTGGCTATTTGGTCCATGTTCCTTTTTAATGAAATAAAACATATTTTCCCCAAACAGGAACAAGCCATTTCATCTTGTTTTAATGTTTTAAAATATTTTATGCAGGGCAGGAGAACAATTTCCAAAACAAAGTAACTGAATAGAAAAATGGAAATGGTAATTTTTCTTTTTAATAACAAAATTAACTATTTCGTATCTACAATATTGGACTGTTTGCGTTTTTACCCACAAAACTTTGCTGAGATTTTTCCACTGGAATCTGCAAATGCAACACAAATCTGTTAAATGCTTTAGCCAATTCAAGTCACTGGGGGTTTGTGTGGGTTTTTTTCTTTTCTTTCTTCCTTTTTTTTTTTTTTTGCCAGAGCTGTTCAATAGAAAACGGCAATTGTTTCCACCGTAGAGAAAGAAAGGAAAGAAAAAAACCCCACCAAACCAAAAAACAAACCAAAAAGCTTTGCAGACTGTAGTATTCAAGTGACTGGACAATACTGGGGAGATACAAAGCTCCACTAGGTTGTCGTAGACAAGGTTCTGGCATGACTGGGTCCCTCAGGAGCTGCACCCAGCTGCATGCAAACAGCATGGAGTCACCCACAGCCCTTCCTGGGTGCTCCCTGCAGCCAGGCAATGTCACCCACAGCCACCTCCAGCCTGGACCTCCAGGGCAACTCCTGGGCCACTGGGGAAACCCAGGCTCCACAGCCCAGAGAGGGATCCAAGTCGGCCCTGGACATTTGGGGTGTACCCTAGTGCTCCAGGTGTTTGGGAAATGATGCAGAATGGCAAGACAGTTTTAAAGCTTGTGTGCTACCTTGTATTTTGTGGATTGCCATTAAAATCTCTGTCCAGCCTCACAAGTCTCCCATAGGTTGAATTTTTCTGTTTGTTTCTGTTGTTTTACTATTAACAAGAAAAAAAAAATAGGAGAGAAAGATAGAAAGATAGAAAGAAAGAAAGAGAAAGAAAGAGAAAGAAAGAGAAAGAAAGAGAAAGAAAGAGAGAAAGAGAGAGAGAGAGAAAGAAAGAAAGAGAGAAAGAAAGAGAGAAAGAGAGAAAGAAAGAGAGAAAGAGAGAAAGAGAGAAAGAGAGAAAGAGAGAGAGAAAGAGAGAAAGAGAGAAAGAGAGAAAGAGAGAAAGAGAGAAAGAGAGAAAGAGAGAAAGAGAGAAAGAGAGAAAGAGAGAAAGAGAGAAAGAGAGAAAGAGAGAAAGAGAGAAAGAAAGAGAGAGAAAGAGAGAAAGAGAAAGAAAGAAAGAAAGAAAGAAAGAAAGAAAGAAAGAAAGAAAGAAAGAAAGAAAGAAAGAAAGAAAGAAAGAAAGAAAGAGAAAGAAAAAGAAAGAAAGAAAGAAAAGCTAATGAGATGGCTACGGTTTATATCTATCTTTCTTACTATCTAACTTTCATGGTCTAGATCTCTGCAGAAAATGTTAGTGACCTTGTAAGACACAAATTTTTCCCTCAGGTACAGGAATTCCTGCCCTCCTGCTGTCACTGACTGTTTCCACGTAGAGCAGCTTCTGGGAGCCACTCAGAGGGAGAAGCTTAGAGAAATGTAATCAGTGGCAGCACTTTTGCTACCTCTGCAGTATCTTAAAGTAGAAGGTGGGGGGAGACCTTCACCAAAGTCCCTGGCCTTCAATTAAAAAATTCATATTGCTTTCCTCATTAGTCCAATCATCTGCTATAGCTATTTCCAAGCTTACCCTGAAGGCCCTGCAGAGCAATCCAATTTCAAGGCCAGTGCAGTGCAGGCAGGAGTGGCGTTCTTGGGAGGAGCCGTGCTTGTGTTGACACAAGGAGCTCACTTGTCTGACATTAGGCATGTGAATAAAACAATGTTGGCACGCTTTTTGGAAAGAGGATTGCTCTATGAAAGGGAGCTCTGTTGCAAAACATTTCCCTGGCTGCAAAGGCCAGAGTCACCTGTGAAGTTCACTGACACCAAAATGACTCAGTTCGGGGAGAACCTCCTCAAAGTCAGGTCTTGAACAAGAGGCCACGCAATCTAATTCTTCTTGCTTATCATCTCCATTATTGTAACTAACTGAGAGGCTAGAATAGAAGTTTAAAGCAGCAGGGTCTAGGAAAAGTGAAAGTTTGGTATCCATCTGCTCCACAACTTCAGCCCTTAAGCATTTGCAACAACTCAGAGTCAGCCACACTTATCGAAAACGAGCCTGTGGTCTTATGAATCCTCTGAGGTACAAGCTGTAGTATCTTATTCTTGATTTTCTTTTACTGCTTCAGCTTAACGTTCTGTGTCGGTGAAAGTACAAACAGGTCATCATGAAGATGATGGCAGTAGCTCTTGAGCACAGTGCATGACTTTCACAAGGCAGTAAAACTTGTAGGGCAATGCACAATATCTGTTTCTGTGCTATTCTTCATGCTAATCTGGGCTAGGATTGCACAACATACTCCTTTACCAAAGCTCTTGATCTTATATTATCTGACCTGAAAAATTCATAGGCTTTTATCTCTATATTTCTCTCTACTTCCCTGCAGTTCTTTTCCTCCATCATTAAAAGTAAAACCAGTCATTTTTTTTCCTATGTCTCCCATCATTTTTATTGTGCTTTTCATATCTTGCTTATTAAGTAGTTACCCTGGGGAGACCTCTTTCTTATTGGAACATACAAAAAGCTATAACTGCACTTAACATTTGTGGGGAGGAGAAGGGAGGAAGGGGCAAAGGAAGCAAATTTAGACTGAAATGACAGAAATACACGTGTATGTTCAGTAATATGCCTCACATCAAGTCCACTTCTTTTTCTGTAAGCAAAAATATATTCTCCCTTATTTACTCCTTATTCCCCAAATCAGCTTACACTATTAAAAATAATGTACATGGACAAAGTTGTTGTTTTAGGAGCAACATCCATATGGCTGTTGTGTATTATGTTGTTATGTATGCTGCTGTGGGGCAGGGGACAGACCAGATGACTTCCGAAAGTCCCATCTGCGCTTGTTTTCTAAAATTGCTGAGAAAATAAACCCAAACTTTAGACTTAGGCATTCAGGCATTAGAGTGAAAGCTGATGCCATATCGGAATAAAC
The DNA here is from genome assembly GCA_013390105.1 of Tichodroma muraria. Lineage (NCBI taxonomy): Eukaryota > Metazoa > Chordata > Aves > Passeriformes > Sittidae > Tichodroma > Tichodroma muraria. Next base: position 36,992 of record WAAG01030320.1, read on the forward strand.
AACTTACTCTACTTTGGGACGAGTTCTAGTGTGCCTTCCACATTGATTATGACTCTAGTAAGAACAAGCAACCAAACAAAGCTCATGAATATTTTCAGGGGGCAAGAACAGCAATTCAGGATAATGAGATCCGGGCAGGAGAAATATTCCTAAAGTCTTAGAGAAGGGACTGCTTGGATATCTTGCTTTTGACTGAGCTTTGCTTCCAGCTGTACCATCTGGCTTGGGCTTGCTGTGTCTAAACCAGTGAACAGCATTGCAAAAGGGTTGCCCGTATCGCTCACAGTGTGACAGACCTGTGAGGGAGCCCTAGATGGGATTCTCAACAGGACAACAGTGCCAGGACCTCTAACTCTATAATTTCAAAAATACTCTTTTTTCTCACATCCTGGGTAAGTACCCTGCCCCTCAGAAAAGAGAAATGGCCCCTCTCTGGAGGGAAGTAGCTATCACATTATTTATACAAAGTGGAACAGCTCCCAGAGGAGAGATTGACACAGACAGGAGCAAGAATACCAGTATAGCTAAGTGTCCAGGGATGTTCAACTGAGAGAGAACAAACTAGTTCAAATCCTCTCAATTTCTCTTTCTGTACATACAGACGTGTGTGTATATATATATATATATATATATATGTGTGTGTGTGTTTATATATACATGTGAAAATTCTTTCCTATGTATACATGTATGTATGCGTGTAGGTGTGTTTAAATACATTACTATAAATGAAATAAAATTGTATGTACAGACTGTTTATATGTGTGTACACATACACCATACAGATGGCTCTCACATATACATCCTAAGATTTTCACCCTGGCCCTAAAAGCTTTGTAAGTATAAGTCAGTTTAATGATGCATTCAAAACCTTCCAGTTTTAACTAATCAGAATCAAGTGTACACAAATGGTAGCTCTTCAACAAAAAGAGAAATGATACGTGTGCCTACAAGGTTCATCCAGTCTGCATTCAGGTGGTGCAGATGTTCTTTACCAATAGTGTTACTTGACAAGAAATTAAATCACATTATCTTATGCTGCTTTCTCAGGAGAGAAATGACATGCCTGTAGAGTCCTACCCCTGAGTCAGTCCTGCTCTCTGGATGCTTTTACCAACACCTGCAAAGCCCTGCTGCACAGACTAGTTCTAATAATGTAATCCTATTTGGACGGTAATGAACAGGTCTACTTTCTAGGGAATATTATTTCTGTATGAAAATTTCCTTTCAATTCATTTCAGAAAAGCTGTCTCTGATACAGCCTGAGTGCATGCAAGGCAGCAGCAAGATGCCTCACACCAGCGACTCTTCATCTCTGACTAGCAGCACTTCCTATGAAACACCGGCACTATCAGATCTCCAGCAGCTCCTGTGGCTCAGAGGAGGCTCTGATAATCATGTGGACCAAGTCTGGCCAAATATCTACCTGGGAGATGCGTAAGAACATATGGTCCTATTGTTAAGCTGTTATTAGTCCCTGGGAGGAGGTGGAAGAAAGGGTGTGGTACACTGGGGAGCAGCTTTTGGGTCTTCAGGAATGTTTTTGTGATACAGGGGATGATGCAAAGAGCTTAGATGTCAAGATAAACATGGCATGCAAAATGGTGACTTACTCATAGAGTGTCTGACTTGGATTTTTATATTCTTTGAGCCACTATGGATTTGGCAGGGTAAAAGTTATTTGTATTCTAGACTAAAATCCTCAAAGAACCTATGCCAAATTGATGTCAATTCTGAGATGCATTACGTGGCCTGGAAACTGAGCTCTAAGGCAGCAGACAAGAGGCCAGTAGCCCTAACACTCAAACAGGGGTAGCAAGATTAAGACCCAGAAGGAGGAAGACCCAAATTAATTGTACAATAATGATCTTTACATTCCAAATCCAAGCTTTCTTTCAAAGAGGATAAAACTGAAAATATCAAACAGGAATAAGTCATGCAAATATCTTATTCTTGTGACCAGTTATATTTATTGCTATTTCCTTCCAACTGGATGACTGCACATTACCTAGATCATTAGCTCATTTTTCCCAGCTCCTCCTCCTCCTCATGAATACATCAGTTAAGGTTCAGAATTTTGTAGAATGCCTGTAGTCCTAGTTTATGGTGGGAAGTGGGGTTCACCTAGCTGGTGAACACAATGCATCCACTTCATGTCCAAACCAGGAACAAGGTGTTGCTGCCTCTGTGCGAGTTCTCACTCTTGAGACCAGGCACACTATCAATGAGAGATTAGCTCTGAAAGTTCCTAAACAAATATTTGAGGAAAATCTTGACCACTTCATACAGTAAGCCATGTTCCCAGGGATTAACTGCTGGGAGGCATTTGCTTAACTGACAGTATCCCACTGGCAAGTCTGTGCTCCCACTGCTCTCCACACCCCCATATCACATTTTTCATGCACAAAGCACTATGTGCTTCTTGAAATTTGCTCCTCTGTAAGCAGGATGCAATTCCTGCATCCTTCTGTAGTGGGAGCAGGCACTAACTTTAAACCATGCTATTTTTGCAGAACGTTAGGAGCGTTGCCAATGTGCCCTTCATGTCTTTCAACAGGTGGGCTGCTAGGAGCAAAACTACACTTCAAAGCCTCAACATTACTCATATCCTTAATGCAGCAGATGGACCATATAGCATTAACACGGGAGCCAAATATTATGCAGATCTGCAAACAGAGTACTATGGAGTAGAAGCATTTGATGATCCTTCCTTCGATTTAAGTACCTTCTTCTATGATGCTGCCAATTTCATAGGCAAGGCCTTAAACTCTTCAGGAGGTAAGAGAGAAGCAAAGATAAGCTTTGGGAGGAAATTTCAACACAAGCCAAATAACTTTTCATTGCAGTAACAGTCACCAACAGAGCTCAGAATCAGCATATGGTTCAAAGCAGCACATGCAGAACCACTGAGCCACTGATGGAGAAGGGTGCCTATGCCATGTGCTGCAGGGAACGTGGCTGTGCCAGGTCCCCAGGAGTTGCAGAAGACTGGCTACCCTCAACCCAGCATGGTGGAAAGAAGGGCGCACTCTGGGACCAGAGTGTGGAGGGAAGGGCAGAGGTTACAGCACTGCAGATGCTGCCCCATTCCTGTAAGAATCAGTGGGAACCTGTGTGCTTCCACACATCCCTCCCACCCCTCGCACACTGACAGGGGCCCCAGCTGGGGATCCTGCCCTGCATGCTGCTCCTGCTCCCTGTGGGAGCAGCGGCACTTCGGTGCTGGCTCGAATGCTTCACACGCTCAAGTTCTTCACAGAACTGGAGCTTTATTCAGCCTGTCTATTAAGCTAGAGAAGCAGCAGAAGTTAATGAACTAAGTCAAAAACTACGAACCTGACCTGCAGCCTGCTGAATTTTTGTCAGCAGAGTTTGGATTATGGCCTAGTTATCATAATTTCCATTTGTTCCAGAGTTTGCTCTGACTCTGGCTTCAGGATCTGCTGCTTTCACTAGAGTGCTTTATTAAATCTTCAGTTATAGCTCACACTGGGCTGCTGAGAAACAGTAAATTACAACTCCATTTTTACAGGCAGACTATCCCACAGAGTTTGTGGGACTTGCCAGTGATCACAGTCAGGGCTGGGCCAAATTTTTCTGCCAAAACTTGTTTTTTCCACAGAAAACTATACTAACAAGTTTAGTCACAGAGAGCTTCTCCTTCCACAGAAAATTTCAACTATTTCAATCTTAGGCCTAAATTAGATGCAGGACGTGAGTATGAAATACCACCTTGCCTGAGAGGTGATCTTCCTGAAAGCATGAAGACCCACTAATTACCATTTAAGAAAGCAATGTTACCATTGCTTTCTTAACTTGTTTCTACTATTTTTTTTCCTCCTCCCTTTGTCTTTTCCACTTTTGAAATTCTAAAGCACACTCACCTTGCTGTGCTTTTTTGTTTGTGCAGGTAAGGTGTTCGTTCATTGTGCCATGGGAGTGAGCCGCTCAGCAACTTTAGTCCTTGCCTTTTTAATGATCCATGAAAACATGACACTTGTGGATGCTCTGAAGACAGTGAGTGCTCACAGAAACATCTGCCCGAATTCGGGGTTCCTCAGCCAGCTCCGGGACTTGGACATTAAACTGAATGAAGAGAGAAAAGGAACCAGAGCATCTGCTACCAAAGGCTTGTAAGAGTATTGCTGAAAGAAAGAGGACAAAATCTTGTTTGAGTTGCCTGTATCTCTTATAGATGAATTGCATTTCTAAATATTTCTAAATTTAGGACACAAGTTTTTGAGACACCAGGATGTTGCATTATTAATAAAAGTAGATTTTGCTTGATCTTTCCATTTTGCAAAGCCTTTCTGTATTTATATTTATGATTGGTAATATACTCTATCCTTCACTCTCCACCTTAAAACATTGCTGTCTGCTAGTTAAAAAAAAAAAGAGAGATCAGGTTCCTCTTCAGAAATAGCTGTGTTTCAGCAAATAGTGAAGCTCATATCACTTTATGAAGTGTTAGGATATTTGAGGTGAAAGATGCCATATTATTTATGCTACAGTAATGCTTAGAAGTTTTCTTATGAACCTGCCCCCCACCCTTTTGCTCCCTGTATCTCAGAGGGTTTGTATTTTGAGACTTGAATCTGGCACTGGTTAGTTCTTGCTTTTACAATTGGTGGAGCTCCTGAGTTGGGGTAAGAGGCTATATAAAGGCAGAGCAGCTGGGAAACAATATAAGCCACTCTAAGAAATTATTCCAGGTATCTCTGCAGGCTTTTCCTTTTGGCTGTTCATCAGAACTTTTTTCCTCCATGAAAACATATTTCCTTGAGAGGGCATTCAAATATTGTTCATCTTCCATACTAAAAAATCATCCAGGAAATGCTGCAGAAAATGCTTCTAAAGAAGAAGGTGAGTTCCCAGCTAAGGCAGGAAAATATTTGACAAAGTTCAATGTATCCCAAGTTTGTCTGGCTGTTAAAAATTACAAAACTTGGGATTTTCTTTCTGAAAAATAAAAGGTTATTAACTTTGTAACATCATATTCTGTGGCATATGCTTTTGTGAGGTGGACTGAAGCGAAAACTGAAGACACAGGAATGGCAAGGGAGGTGTTGACAGGCATCAGGCTTTCATCTTTGTGTCTCTGGGCCACCATAAGAGCACTCAATAGCTACTGTCATCTGATGGATCAGTGCTGCCTGGAAACTATGTGAAACACATCTGGCTTTTGATTCCCAGCAGACAAGCATTTACAGCACAAAGCCAGCTCCAAAGCCAGCTGGGGATGGCAGTTTGTATTCCTAGTACCAAACTCAGGAATGCAGAGGCATGAATACTCCCCACTATGTAAGCTGGCTACTCAAAAACAGCACAAGGGAAAACATTCCTTGCTGTTTCCAGTATTGTCTACAGGGTTAATTTCTGCCTTCAGGACAGACAACTCAGCACCTTTTATAATGCTCTTAGGTGATAGCTACATCTGCTCTGTGGGCCAGACTACAGGATTCAGAGCACAAAGCAGAATATTTGGCACTGAGAACCTAACCATCATACCAAGGATGTCTCAGGGGGTTTTACTAACCCTGTAGATTGGATATCCCTGAGCAGCAGTAGAGCAGTACTGAAACACTTCTTCACTTTAGTTCCCTGCATAAAGAAACCTCCTCGTGAGCTCTAGGGCTGGTCTGCAAATGCAACAAAACCTCAGCAAGTAGGAATAGCCAAATTAAAAGTATGCTTCAGACCCAAATCAAAATTTAATATGCATGTTTCCATTACCAATTAAATCAAACAAAGTAATTCAAACTTACAGAACAAGTCAGGGAAACCCTGCCAATGGATCTGTCTATGGAGATGCCCCCAGCCTCAAGCAGAACCACATTTTCTTATCCTTCCCCCTCTAGGAAGCAGGAATGAGGCCAACCAGCCATTTTCGGGCTGGAACAAAGGGCAGAGCTGAGGAGTCGGTGGGGGTACTAGAACAAGTGCACATTAAATGCATTTCACAGGATACAAACTTACCGTGCTTTTAAAACACTGATTGGTACAACTGGAAATCTGCAGCTTACTCTGATGGTAAAAATACTGTAAAGACAGCAAAGTAGCATACAGACTGTAACTTCTCAGGTTGCAATGTCTCACACGCGGTTTTTCTCCCAAAGGCACACTCTGCATGCCGTGCCATCCCGTCCCATGCCATCCTATCCTATCCCATGCCATCCCATGCCATCCTATCCTATCCCATGCCATCCCATCCTATCCCGTGCCATCCNGCCTTGGCCGCTTTGTTCCGAATTCGGGTCAGACCCCGGGAGAACCGGGGCAGACGATGCGGGGGCTGTGCTCGGGAACGCGCTCGCCCTGTCTCGCCGCGGGCGGCCCGCGCCTCCTGGCAGGCTAGGGCGCAGAAGGGACGGACCCGGCTGCCCCCCGGGGCTAAGCCCAGCCATCCCCTCACGGCTCACAGCCGGGCTGAGCCGCAGCTGCCCCGCACGGAGCAGCCGTGGCACCCCCCGCCGGCGGGGCAGCCCTCAGGCTCCGTGTCCCGGCACCGCCCGCGCCCCCGGCCGGTCACAGCCGCTGGCACCGCCCGAGCACCGGCCTCCTGCGCTGCTCAGCCCCCGCAGCTGCCTCACCCCGGCTGCTGCAGGGCCAAAGAGGGCAGGGGAGTACGGCTTATAATTAACAGAATTAAAAATAGGCTTTGAATAAACTGAACACCCGGAGAGACCAGAAATTTGTTGTGCAGCTGGCACGTTAGGAGGAAAGTGAGTGGTATTATTCAAACAAAGGTAATCCAAGACACCGCAGCGCGGGAGCTTCGACTACCAGGCAAGTACCTTTAAGCTTGTTTACAAACCAGCCCCCAGTGAGGTCACAGCACCCGCAGCGAGCAGTGTAAGCCCCGCAGCGAGCTCCGCCAGCAGCGAGCCCCCGGCAGGGCCGGGCCCTTGTACTTAGGAACTCCAGTATTTGTGAAATTCCAGGTTGCTTTCCAGCTGGTCTTAGAGGCTGAGGATCTCTCGCTGAAAAAGATGCTTGAAAAAACAAACCCATTTTATTTAAATACCAATCTGGCTTGTATTTAAAATTCTTACAGCTCTATCTTTAAGATAATAGCCATGAAACACTGGATTGGGTTTCTTTACTCTCAGCTGATGTCCACGAGTCGATCCTGGGAAGGGAGAAACTGTCCAGCCACTTACACTGAGAAAATGTGAAACAGACTATGAACAAAATGCTGTGCAGTTCAAAAACAACCTGGTAGAAACAAAATGAAAGAGTAAGAAGTTGGAGGGGGGAGGAGGAGATGAGGTATTTTTTTTTTTGTTTCAGATTTTTTTAAATACTAACTCTTTATTGTTTGGGGCATTTATGGATTATTTATAACTAGAATTTTCAGACACAAATAGGATTTTTAATATCAGCAGTCTTTCTCAGAACATTTTTACTGAGGAAATATGCTTGTATGGGTGTGGAATCCATCGTGATGACTGGAGTAAAAGAGTACAGAAGGAGAAGACTGGGTTAAATTAATTCCTGCTAAATACCTACCAGCAGACTTGCTGTCTGTATGGGGAACTAGAGACAGAATTGTACCAGGGTAAAAAGGATAGTGTGTCTATTTATAGTGCTGCCTTCAACACCATAGGAATTCAAAGGAAAACTCCAACTCAGCACACAGTCTTCTCATCATCTTCTTCTGTCAAGATTAAATGGGGCCTGAGATCATTTCCCCTACAAATCCTTTCTAGGAAGGATCTGTTCCTTTGTGTAACAAGGAACTACCACGGTACAAATCACTCCAGAGGCCAAATCCTCCTCACCCAGCCAAATGTCACCACTGGTAGTCAGAGGAAGAAGAAAAAGAGACCCTTACAAGCCTCAGCACTTAAGCAGGAAAGACAAAAAACGTTTCACCTTCTGTGCATCCTTGCTCCCCATACTGTCCCCTGCTCTCTTACACCAGGTGCTCTGGGACACTTAAGAACAAAAGGGTAAGTGTAGCTCCAGCACAATCCCAGTGCCAGGCAGCGAAGAGAGGAATAGGAGCACAGTACTGGCACACAGCCATGGTCATTCATGGTGTCTCTTGAGATGAGGCCCTTACCCCATGCGCCCCTCTTGCCATCGCAGAACCATCCATCTCTGGGAAGGAATGGGCTCCAGTAGGTGTGTGGGGCACCTATTTATCAGTAGAAGTTATCTCTAATGTTGAGAGTACAAATGAAGGCAGCTTTGGAAAGGCTATTAGCAAAAACCTGACTGCCACTCTTAAAAAAAAGGTACACTCCTGGAGTTCCTTAGCTCCGCTCTTAGCATCATGGTGCCTCAGATCTTTCCTTCTCATCTTCCACCTTCCAGTTTCTTTTTAATAAGAGCTGCTTTTTCATTTTTCACAAAGCTCTACCTACTCTGTCTCAATGCTCCTCTTTTGTAATTCTGTTGCCAAGCTGTCTGCTAGGTGGGGAGCAGAAGGTGCTGGACTTGGTGCTGCCTTTGAGGTACAGATAATTATTATGTGCATCTGTTATTTTGGTTGCTGCCTCAACAGGTGGAAAACATGCTGTTCTCTGATAGATTTGTAGCACTCCATGCTCCTGCCTTGTCTTTTCTCTAAAGCCAGTCTTGTGGTGTTCCTAAAATAATAAACACAGCCTCACTGCTGCCACAAAAACCCCTGGTAAATATATTTTTATGGGAATGAAGTATTAAAGGATTTGAACACTTACTCACTGAAAGCAAAATATGAGCAGTAAGGTTGGGTAAAGATTCAAAGGCTGGTTTGCTTCCTTTCCCTGGGGCACATCAAGGCTGTACTGTTTGCACTTTAGAGATGGATAGTGGGGAATTACTTAACCCAAAATGATGGAAACAATTCAGACTATAATAATATAGCATGAGAGTTTCTCATATTACATCTATTCCCCATACTGCTCTCTATACTCTGCCTTCAGATTCACGTGCACAACTCTCATTGGAATCTGGAGGAACTGTATTTGAAGCCAAAATGCATTTCATTGTCTTTCTGAAGTCTCTCTGCAGCTTAGTGGCTAAACTCTGAGCTCAAGAATAGGGAACAAAGCTTATCTATACATTTCTCAGTGTCTGTCTCTGTGAGATTCCCATCTGTTGTGTTTTATTTTGAATTTCATCTTCCTACTTTCCTAAAAACATGAAGCAGAAACGCATATTTTCTCTGCCCTGTAGTGCAGGAGTCACCTAATTTCCCAGCAGGTTCTCTCAACAACATACAGTGGATCCAAGTTTGTCTAAAAGTGCTACAAGCCCTTTGTGGAGAAGAAAGGGAGGAGACCAGAAATGTGGGCCAAGTTTCTGAGTGTTGTGAAAATCCCCTGCTCCCCAAAGGGACTCCATTTCCTGGTTCCTCTCTCCCAAAAATGTCACCTGGGCTTGGGTTTCATTAAGAGAAATATACATTGCTCAAATCCAGGCTCCGTCTTTGGTTTTTGCTTCCTGCTGACACTGCAGAGACTACAGGAGCCATGAAAGCTGTCTGACTTTGGGGCTTCACACTTTCAATAGCAGAGCATATTAAATGGAGAGCACGTTAAGTGAGTTGGGAGATTGTTGTTGACTAACAAATCTTCATTAAGTTCCCACAGCAAGCTGTGCTGCACCTCTAATGAATCTGATCACTGTTTCTCCTTCTACGTTTCAACTATTTCACCACCATGTTTGAGAGAAATTCAGACTTGCTTGAGGTTTAATTAGAAATAAAACACAATCTTAATCCAACGTGCTCCATACGTGTAGTTTGGAGCTGTTCGTGCATCTTTCAAATAGGCCAAGTTTCACTCCGTTCCCCACCTGTTACTTGCTGCCTTGATTTTTCTAGTTCTTTTATTTACTGCCAGCAGCTCATGGAGACACTGTTCACTGGTTTATGGTGACTTTCTGGATCACTGGTTTGCATCACCATTACTGGTTTGCACCACCAGATATTTCAGCTCAAGAGTTACCAGCACAAACTCCAAGAGTTCATATGGCTTGCACTTCCCAAAAGCCAGGCCTGTGCCCAGAATAACAAGCTTTCACAGGATTGAAGTCCTGTTCTGATGATGTTTGTGACTGAAAGGAGGCTACCACAACTGGGGCCTCTGAGAGCCTTCCCTGCAGACCATTAGAGAAATATGGCTCCATAGGTATACCTCAGGTGCCAAGTTACTCTGCTGTATGGGCTTTAAAAACACTCTGTCCAGTTTAGGACAGAGGTTTAAGGGAAAAGTACGAAGTAAACATGAGGAAATACGCAGCGGTACTGAGGATGACACAGCCTAAGCAGAGCAGGATCCTCTGCTCCTGACTGTCTTTGCCATGAGGGAAGGAATAATTACTGTCTCTTTTAAGTATAACATAAGAAACAAAATACACATGCAAATACAGCATAAATGGGGAAGTTAGCCTTCAGTATTGTTCTTTGACAGATACCATTTACGGTGGCCAAACTACTTGTTGGCTGTGAAGCTTTGCCATACCCTATACCATGTTGTCCTCAGAGTCAGATAACACTCAAAAAATTTAGATGGCCCTCAACCTTCTCCATATAGAAAAGAAAGCATCGAGTATTTGGCTTTATGCAGTAGCACCCCAGCACACAAATTTATGGGTTCCCAGCACCTGGGCACTGCAGCCTCCCCTTCACAAAGGTTCCTGTTGTATCCCAGGTTGCACTGAAGAGTGCAACCACAACAGCTGCCTTCTAATGGGACTTGACATTTTTTAATTTTCGTATTAGAAGTTACCTGTTCTCTATGCTATAGAAGAAAATATGTTCTGTTTATGTAGCGGGTGATCTATGACATTTGGGGGCACATATTTTTAACTGCTAGTTTGTTTTAGAAAAATGGTAAGAGTTAACCTTGAGGACAAATGATCAGAAATACCTATAATCCCAAGAGCTAACACAGTTGCTGGGAAATTCTAGACCTCATATTGGCTCTGCTACAGAATATGATGAATTTCTATTTTTTTCCCCTCCACAGATTTAGTAGCAAGATTTTACAATGAGAAGAAAGCAATTTGCTTAGCTGACTTGGGATTTCATCTCCTTCCCTTGCATCTCGTAGAATATACGCACATCAGCAAGCAAGCCTCAGCTGTGTTCAGTCTCATTCTGACCTCTGTACTAACTTGATTTACTGGTTTTAGTTCTCAAATAGTGTATTACGTTATAACTCAAAGGATCTGATTAGAACTAGCTGGTATTTTAATGATTTATGAGGGGCATCTGGGACTGCATGGGTAGTGTACCCATTGTGTCACTGCTGTGGGAGGAATCTGCATTGATCATAGCAGCATGCTCTAAGACAAGAGCGTTTTAAATTCCTGTAATCCTGAGTTCACAAACTTGATCTGACAGGTGGCCAAGCTTGCACTGGGACTGACCATAGTTCTCATGGTGGGAATAAAACAAACCAGCTGGATTGCTTCTAGCCATTGCATTAAGAGAGGATTTCCATTCCTTTCTGTTGTTCTGTTTCTGTCTTGCAGTGCTTAAGAAGGTGTTTATCCTTCCCAGTTTTGTAGCCAGAAACCTGGGCCACAGGAACTTGCAATCAGCTCTGTGGTTTATCCTTCTGCCAGAAGACGCTGGTGCAAAATACAGGCTACTGGAACTAACCTTCCAGACCTCTCCACGTCCTGCCATGGCTATCAAATTGCTAGCAAGTCTCAGATCAGAGAGGCTGGGGTGTGAGAAAGATAAACAATTAGACAGCACTTGGTTTAAAGCCATAATGTCACTGCATTTAATAAGAGATCATACTTTTTTTTTTTTTTTAAAAAAACTCAAAAAAAAGAAACNTTTAAAAATAACTGTAAAAAAAGGACTTTGCAAGCACAGAAGGATGGGTATCAGGAGCACAGTGATGAAAGGGTTTCTTGTCTTTGGTTTGATTTTATGTGTTCTGAATTTTCTTTTGAGCATTGAAGCCAACATCTGCCAAAGCATTCCTAAAATCTTGTCCACAAGAGCATGGAAGTCCAACCTTGATGGTTACTCACCTCCTGTTGTAAGCTGCCTTTTGCTCACTAGTGGTGAGTGAAAGCTTTTGACCCGCATTAAACCCAAGGGCAACTCTTTACTCAGGTCCAGCTATTGCTACCAGTGTTTGGCAGCACTCTGCCCCTGGGCTGCCTCCCAGCTCAGACATGTGGAGAGATGTAGAAAAATCATCAGCTTAACTTTACCATCTCCACCTGTGCGGTGGGAACAGCACTGTTCCTCACAGGATCATTGTAATAACATGCATGAAAGGCATTCCAGTGCCCAAGAAACACCAGGGAATCTTGGCTGCCTTCCTCCTTCTGTTTCCCATCTTACTTCCTAGCACGTTACTCAACCCTCCTGCTATGCTGGTGTAGGGGATAACTGTCTGCTGTCTCCTCTAAGTTGGGTAGCATAGAGCTGTCTTTGTGGTGCTGGTAGAGACCACAGGACAAGAACAAAGAGCAGTGAAACTTCTAATGCTCTCAAACAGAAGAGACACAAGGGAAAAAAAAGAAAAAAAACAGCAACCAGCAATATATTGTTTTTAAGATAGAAGAATATACTAAAGCTAGTCACAGGGGAGAAGGGCTTTGCATTGTGCCATCCTTTTGGTTAGATCCTTGAGGCAGAAACCATTCATTTGTAATGGGATTCTCTGAATTCTGAAGCCTGATGTTTTCTGTTCTGGGCTGGAGGACACTGCTGTATTAGTTATTGTTAACAGCAGCCTCATTCACCTTCAGATGTGGGCTGCTAAGCTCTCTTGGGCCAGAGGATGCTGACCTAAGGGACTGCATTCCAACTGGGGTTTTATGCAAGGCACAGCACAGGAAATCCTTGGCCTCTAAACCTTGCCAAAGCAAGAAATAAACATGACTTCAGGTCATTTAGAAGGTGACCTGGGAAAATTAGATGAGGCTAGATTAAGAATATGCAACATGGAGTAAATCTGAAGAATAAAACCATGGCTGGGAGACTGGAAACAGCACCCAAGTGGCACTTTGTCCTTCTTTAAGCAAGCTCGATGCAGCACGCCCAGCAACCCACCTGGCTTTCTCATGTTGTGTTCAGTTGGATGTGTGCTGTCCAAATCAACACCCCTTACACAGCAGACTGGATACGAAAGAGTGCAGGACTTGGGCTGTGTCATAGTCGCCGTTTCAGTCCAAACAGCCATGGAGATGGAGCAGAGAATGTGCTTGTGCTACAGCACAAACAGGCTCTGTCTCCCACACAGTGACAGTGTGAGGCTGAAGTGCATCACAAAGGTGAGCCTCCAGGCCACCAGGTCTGCGTCAGAGAACAGACTCAGCACGTTTTAGGCCGTCTGTGAATAAATCCAAGCTTCTACCTCTCCCCAGGGTCATGCTGTACTAACATCATCCAGTAACGAGAGCAACACGCTCCCTGCAACTGCAGGCTGCAAATATTGGTAAAGCATTGCTACAAGCCATGAAAAAGCAGCTAGGATTTATGTTGTTCAGGAAGGGTGAAGGCTTTGGAGTAGTTGTACCAAAAAACCAGTGTCAGCCAGACAACCCAGCTGGTTCCGACTGGCAGCTCCAAGAGAAAATCAAAGTGGCACATGTTGCTCCTAATTTAGAGCAACCTGCATCAACTTGCTAGCCTGTCTTTCAGAAATGTTTCATCCTTCAACTTTGCAGTAGGCTTCTGAGGGTGCTTCTAGGAAGAAAACTGGAGCTTAACAATTCAGAGAATACCAGTTTTTACCTCCAGCATGTTATTGCTGGAGGCAAGAGAGATACAGTGATGTAACAATTCTTGAGCCCAGAAGAAGAACCAGCCTTAACACAGAATAACTAAATTTTAGGTAAGCTCATCTTCAAGTGCAAGCACAGTGATACCAAGAGTGTTTCATAGCATGTCTAAGAACTGTTTAGTGCTATAATGCTATAGATTGGGATTTTTGTTTTCTCAAGAAGTGGTGAAAAATGTCAGTACTGAATGGAGGAAGCAGTTTGAGACTGTCAGAACTGACAGTGAAGTCTGATGGCTGAAGTCCATTGCAGGAGAGCAATGTGTGTGCAGTAATATTTGATGTAGGAGCAGTAGCCTGGCCGGGAGCTAGGGAGACTGTCAAACGTGGGCATGGTGCTGCAGTCATAAATAGCATGGAGATGTGGTAGATACATTTTGGACCAGTTACTGTCTTTGGGTCATATGAAGTGTGTCTACTGGTTTGCCAGATCAGGTTGGGTTAATGGGTGTAAAGATGCACTTAGCAGCTGAGAGTAGAGGTACCAATGGGCTCCAGAGGGCCTAGTTTTGCAGCTGAACCGTGCTCACAGCCAAAAGCCACATCTTTGCTGGGCCCAGGGCTGGAAGGAAACCAACTTTGCTTTACTTGCTTGCCAAGAGCCAAGTTCAGGTCCTTAGAGCTCTACAGTGCTCTTGATCCAGCTGATGACTTCAGAAACACCTAGTGCTGGAGGAACACAGCTCCCTGTACAGCCTTAAACGCTCTGTTTCCCTGCATATGGCAATGACATCATTGCCACCTGAGGGCCCAAACTCTGCTCTTGGCAGGTAAAAGCCTTTTGGGTCACCTTACATTGGGGTTCTTGCTCTCAGTGCATATTTATGTAATGATTACTGGGCTGTAATTAAATGACTGTAAAGCACTACCTAAAATGCACCAATAATAAATTCTTAATAGCTGATGATTAATAACAAGCAGTTACACAAAAAATATATCGTAACATGCAGATTGTTAACAGTGTCTGGGCCTGTTTAATTCTCAGCTTTAAATACTTAAAATGCACACTATTAAAAGGGCATGTAAAATTTGTAACTAGCAAATAAAAAGTCCAATTCAGAAACAAAATAGATGCAAGCTTCAGTGCTGAAGAATCCACAGAAGAACTTGGGGCGGATAAACTACCTCTTACCTCTGCAATCCTTGTGGTGGTTATCAGCCACCTATCAGCCATGGTTTCTGTAAAGCATACTCCATGTTCATTCCTCTGCCTGGCACAGATTCTGTCCGTGCCTCTGTCCTGACTCATGAATGTGGTTAGATCCCACTTACATTACAAATATGCGACTAGGTAAAGCAACCCATGGTTTTGCATTTTGTGAGGAAAGGATGGGTCAGGGAAAATTGATTTTGCTGCTCATATTTTTCACTTATCCACTCCAAGCTGCTGTATGGGCAATAACTCTACAGAGTTGGTTTCCCATGGCTAAAGAATAAAATAAACATAGATTCAAGACCCAGAAGAGTTAGCAAAAATTATCAGGTGGCCAGGTTTTGCACACTTGGTACAACATTGCTGCACATCAAAGGATGGCTGAGTCTGTCTAGGCACTGTCAGGAACTGCACACATGGTTGGTAAATACAAATGTACTAACCAGCTGATGACAAGAGAATATTTTATACTACAGTCACAGAAAAATACTCCAAGGCCACCCTGCCTTGGGGCTTGCATGCTAATGTACATCCTGAAAAAGTCAAGATCATTAGGTTTAAGAACTGCAGCCTGGCCCACAGACTAATGAAAAAATTAGACATTTTTGAGGCTTCTGAGGCCTGGCAACCCGTAACATCAGTGGAAACTGTGGTAAATTCAGCATATTTGAGAACCAGGATGGGTTGATTAATTTCTTCCTTACATTTGAGTAGTGCTTTGTATCAAAAATGTAGCTGCTGATTTCCCTGGATGGCACACAGAGAAAATTTTACTTGGACACCAGGGAAGCATCCTACACAATTCCTCTAAAGTTAGGACAAAAAATGTTCACCAATGCAATATCAAGAGGAAAAAAAATCAGATGTTTTTGCCTTGTGCTGCTCAAAGCTGTCCAGTACAGAGATTTAGTCTGCTCCTCAACACAGGCCTTGTGTGATCTGTAGAGAGCAAGTCCACCTAATGGATTTTGCCAAGTCCCACCAAGCGGGTGCCTTGCCCTAAATGCATAGCTGGGTTACACTTGTGGGTCTGGAAGCCTCCACTAAAATTGGAAGTGCTCTTCAGATTACATCCTCCAGCTGCTGAAGAGATTTTCTTACAAACAGTTGGCTACTCAAATACCTTGTGCCTCCCTAGACACTGCCTCTGTCTCAGCTTTCAAGTCCAGCCAGCCCTACCTCAGTCATTGCTGTGTTTGATTGATACCATCTATGTCTCGTAGTGCTCCTAGCAATTGATAAATTATGACTCCAGTGAGACTATTGGGTTAAACGCTAAGGAAGAAAGAATGATGACAGTAATACTTGTCATTTGTGTGGCAATGTAGCAACACAAAACCCTCTCTCAAACATACGTTATCTTGGAGGAACCTTTCCAGGGGATAGGCTTTCTGAGAAATGTTTATGGCTTTTGAATACATGATAGGCATGAACTTGACACGACCTACTTGGCCAAGCCCTGAGCTTCAGCCTAGTCTTTTACCACCACAAATCAGTCTATTCGAAGTATAGCCAGACTGATATATTCACTGGGATGGCAAGGTTATAGCGCATAGCAGCTTGAGAAAACCCAGGATGGAGACTACTTTGTTCTCAGGATTTAAAGATTCAGAAATATCTTTACTAACGTCATGAGAAAATGGCTAAATTCTACCCATACAGAAAAGCTGACACAGGCCCTGGGATGATTAAAATACTTGACACTTGAATGAAATGAGCACATTGACATCCTTATGGTGTAAACAGATCCCTTCTTTATCTTGGTATTGGAAAATGAAAGTTAAAGCAGAGGTTGTAAAGGCTTTCTACTTAATATCCTAGACACAAGAGTTGTTTTTTCCTCCTGACCTACCACAGTATCATGCTGCAAGATTTTCTGCTGCTTCATCTCAGCCTTCATACCACCCTCTCAACTTGATCTCATATCAATGTAATGTCAAATTGTCAAATTACACAGACTTCTCATTTTGTTGTTTAATTAAATATTGTGGAATTGGAAAAATTTTTTAAAAGGTGCTATATGTTTCCAAGGACTGAGATACCTGTAAAGGAACCTAAAGTTTCTAAAGGCCCTCTCCCCAGCATGGCACTGAATGGCACCAGTTATGTTACAGATAAAGCTGTAGTCATTGAATTAACTGAAACCCAACCAAAGCATCCACAGTATATGCAGTCCATAGGGGCATTCCCTACTGAGCAGACATGAATCTTAAAGAGTCATGAAGGAGATATTATCTGGGACCTCTCATAGGACTACTTTCCTTTCTTCCTGGAATAGTTGATATGTAGGGAACCATTGACCTGGCTGCTGTCATCGCCCAACCACAGCAAAGCCACCAGCACACATCAGTCCAGGGAGGTGGCTACAGGTGCAGGCAGGGATGGTGGCACAGCTTATGTCATACTCTGGATCACTCTGCATCATCAGAATGACCTGCTTGCAGTAGGCCTCTGATTGCAATCCTCCTGCTAGTTGTAATTAAGGAAATTCTATTGCATAGTATAGATACAATTACAGTTGCAGTACCTGCCAATTCAAAATTAATATAAATATAATGGCAAAATTTCTCCTATGTAATTGAATAATAACTATAATACAACTCCAGTAGAGCAAAGATCAGGAATGTTTCATATCATCATTCAGAAACCAGCATTTTAAAATTGTATTGCTCGTTCATACAACACACATCTCAGAAACAGATCCACTACAAAAAGTCAGTGTAGAGGAATTCAGTTGAGAATCATTAAAAACATATTTTTTAAATGAACACCCATCACATTATTACATATAATCATTTTCCTTTCACACTAATTTTTTTAATCTATCCATGTTCCTTATGAAACATTACACAAAATTTTAATTACCACAGTTTTCTGTAAACATGTGCATTTCAGTAATGACACTTTCATATATAAATTTAGTGAGTTAAGATGTTAGACTGATGCTAGAACTGAGCAGTCAATTATTCAGAAAAAAATGACCTTGCTTTTCTGTCTGTAAATTTTCTATGGAAAACTATTCTTTTTTCAGTGCATTCATTATTCAACATATTAGTTGAATAGTCCTACTGAGGCTTCTCTGCTTTTGGATCATTTGCAGCCTGTTAGTTGCAGTTATTTCACATTTGAAATTTGAACTCTGGTCCTTCCTTTTTATTTGATGTAGAGTTTACACAAACTGATGCTATTCTCCAGTTTAAAAAAATGTGACTGGAATGAAGTTGAAATAAGTTTTGTACACACTATCAGCAGTTCACATCTGTGTTTCAACAGGACTAAATTCCTTATCTATAATACAACATCCATGTGAGCACAAGCTGAAAGTCATCTTAGAATAATTCTGAAGAAGCAGTCCCATCTTAGAAAGATGGTTATTCCACAGCTTTAAATATCCATGTAGCACATAGTCCCTCTTCTGCCCAGCCTATGCAGTAATGTTCCCTTCTAGAAACAATTCTAACAAAACAAAACAAAACAAAACAAAACAAAAGTCTTTGAAGGAGCACTTTTTCTTAGGTGCACTATATGTCAGTTATCTGCCCAGCTCCTGTGAGGCTTAGGAAAGCAAGGCTGACAGCAGCCTTCAGTCCTCTGACGTAATAGGAAAATCAAAGTATTTATACAGTGGAGAGGGCAAGAGAGAAGGATAACAGGCAGTACTGAATAAGAAAAAACCAAAAGCGTTTAAAGCAACTTTACAGGGAGTGAAAAGTGCCCTAGAGTGGTCATTAGCCACACTGCAAAGAATTAGGTACATCAAGAAAGGGGAACATTTGGTGCAGATATTATGAGGTGGGAAGGATTGGAGGAGGTTGTTATTCTTGAAAGTACTTAATGAACTGGCAGATGGCCCTGTGGCCAGGGCACAGGAAATCCAAGTCACATTTCTGCTGCACACCTCCTGTGTGGGATCAGAGAAGTGTCTAAGATCACCAGCAGGAGCCAGGCAGAGCTGGCACAGAGGACACTGGAGTGGCCAGTGTCAAAGCAGCGATCAAAATCAGTGGGGAATGCCTGTTCCAGTAGGGAATTCCTCCATGCCTCATTTTGGATAAAGCCATCCAAAATGGGCAAGAACATCTGCTTTTGTTTTCACAGTAAAAGATGACACTGGAGGAGATATGCACATTTGGGAGGGGAGCACATTCCACAGTGGAGCTCTTTGTAACAATACAAGACCATTCTGGGAACATCACTTGTTGAAAACTTACTGTATCCAAGAGGCCAGAGCTGCCATGAAGGTGGCAGGAGAAGGTGTACTGAAATGACAGAGGGCTCCTCTTGGCAACTGGGTAGCAAGGCAGATCACCCCACGTGCATGGCAAAAGGGTGATTTGTAGGGACCATTCTGTGGCCTGACACTTCCCTCCTTCTTTTCTATGGATATTTCAGGGAATTGCTCCATTTGCCCTTCAGCAAAGCACTGTATAAATATGAAGGTGCAATAAGCTTCCACAGCAGGCTAGCCTTCAGATCTTCTTGCTCAGTTCTTTGTGCATGCAGAATAAATTACACCA
Organism: Tichodroma muraria; assembly: GCA_013390105.1. Lineage (NCBI taxonomy): Eukaryota > Metazoa > Chordata > Aves > Passeriformes > Sittidae > Tichodroma > Tichodroma muraria. The sequence continues at coordinate 56,404 of WAAG01030320.1, forward strand.
AAACGTGAACTCAGGGCTAGAGAATATACCTGGGTGGAAAACTAGGAGAACATTTCACCACAGTTGGTGTTTGAAAAGAATGGTCAATGAAGGTGCTTGAACTTAAATACAACCTATTTGTTAACAATAGTTATGTTCCGCAGAAAGATGCAAGATTTCAGGTTTGCTGTCCTGGACTGCTCTACCCCAAAACACCCCTCAAATCATTCATGTAGAAGACATGCTTCAGGCAGTGCCAGAGCAAGACTGACTCACTGACTACAAATTCACCCATGTCCCAGACAGGTCCTTCTGTTTTAAGGCTCATGAGTTGACAGACTTCCTACTATCTCTGTAATGCAGATGTTTAGCTCATTTTTAGAACATACAAAAAAAAAGTTTAATGTTTTCTTAGAACAGAACTCTGATAAAAATGTAATTTCTATTCCCCTCTTAAAAAATCCTCCCAACAGTTCACATCTACAGCCAACACTGTAGAGGTATCACTATTTCAAAAGAAATGTACCATATGGAAACAGAGTAATTCCAGAGACAAAGTGATACCTAAAAGAAGTGTTTCTCCTTGTAACTGAAGTACTTGCTTTAAGATTAGCAATGGAGTAGTTCTTGGAGGAAGCAGAGAGGAGAGGAATGCAAATTAAAACAACTTATTAAAAAAATTAGTCAGTGCTCATATAAATGACAGCTGGAATCACTGTAACTTATCCAGATTTTTCTAACATGAACATTTGTCATGAGGACAACCAGTATGATCAGTAAATACCACTGCAAAGAACCAAACCACTCCTTACAGAGTTTTCCCCATTGAAGTTGACAATTAATAGCTAACCAGTGAATAAGATTTTGCATGACTGATTCTACTCAGTCCAGATCAGTTTGTTGGGTAATTTAGAAGACAAATCAAATTAACTATATATAAGGAAGCCTGGTTATAGGAAAACCTCAGCATACCAAGTTAATACCTTGTTTCTACACTCTTTGAGTAGATATATTTACACAAGACATTTTCCATAGCATTACCTCTTTCCGTGTGAAAGCAGAAGTCTTGTGCTGGCATATCAAGCACTGGGCTTTTTCACTGTGCTAACAGCAGCATCTAGAATTCCAGACAGTATTAGGAACTTCCCCATTTTCTATGAAGAAAATAACCTTTAAAAATATAATGAAGTTTTAATCAACTGTTCAACAAGGTGAGAGGAAGAAAGAGGGTCATGAGAACTATCTCTGGCTGGTGGTGAATGTCTGCTCTCCCCTTTCAGGATGGCCTGGGACTCCTTGTGCAGCCAGGACTTACGGCGGCCTAGGATAAGAAGTGCCTCAAGCTGGGTGCCCGGCAGTGGGAGCAGCGCTAGGACACCATCCCTGGAGGAGCTGCGGCGCCTGCTCTGCACACGCACACACCCCACAGGGCACGTGGATGAAGTCTGGCCAAACCTTTATGTGGGAGACCTGTAAGAGACAGGAAGGGCTGAAGGTTATTGCAGCTCCTCCCCCAAATCTTCCACTCTTTATTTAAAAAAAGAAGGCTAGGTACTAATTTGGGAACCTCTCACAACAAGTCTAAGTGTTGAACAAGATTGAACTGTGCATAGGATGCTGTAGCATAGAGAAAATGCACCCTGACTAAAATGAATACCCCCTGCCTCCTGGTTTCTCCTCCTGCATTAGTGCAGGAGTCACACACTGCAACAGCCCACTGGAGCTGTGGCATTGGTACTTCAGGCAGTCATGCCAGAGCTGGATAAAACAGGATCAAGCTCATTTTCTCCTCACTTTGCTAGATGGCATCAGTCCTCTGAACTGAAGAATACTCAGCAGAGGTGACTTGGTGAGAAAGTCCTTGAAATCAGAAAACCCTTAGCTTGTGCAGAAATATCTCCACCACCACCTTTCATCAATTGAGAACCATCTAAACATATGTTTGGGAAAAAAACTAGGGAATCTAAGAATTAGTTTCTTAACAAGTCACTTCTGTCTCAAAGTATTTTGATGGACACTTCAAACCCAATCAACTTGTCAAAAAAATAGCCGCTATCACTTCCTGCAGTTGTAACGAACTCACCATCAGCAGCATGTTCTTCCCTGCGTTGCCATGCAGCAGGCAAATATAATTCCTCATCTTTGCTCCAGGTACGTTGCTCGTGACAAGGCACAGCTGAGCCGCATGGGCATCTCCCATGTTGTGAACGCCGCTGCCGGGAGATTTCGCATCAACACTGGGCCCAAGTTCTACAAAGACTTGCCTGTGGATTACTATGGAGTAGAAGCAGAGGACAACCCGAACTTTGATCTCAGCATTCACTTCTATCCGGTTGCTCAGTACATCAGAGCAGCACTGAATTCCCCAAGAGGTAACCAGACCATCTGTGCATGTTGCTTATCTTCTGCATGGCAGATGAACAGGGCAAGTTATCAAATATTATTTGACATAAACCAACCCACCTGCATGCAGGTATGAATGGAGATACCCAAACAAAGTAGCAACCTGCCTGCCTCCTGAACCCCACATGGTAGGTCTCCTGTGTCCCTGAAACAGGGAAGGATGAACTGAACAGGCTTTTAAAGGGGTTCTCCTTATGCCTAGTGTTACTCACCAGCAAAAGACAAAATAGCAAGTGTCCTTTATTACCTACAGGGACACACTGACCTGATAGGAGGTACATTATTTAATCTTTTTGAATTAGTGATGGGATTTAAAATAAGAGACAAGGGCATGTATCATATTTGAGTAAGAAGATTCAACTATGATACTACAATCTATGCAAGTCCTACAAACACAGAATAGGGAAGAACTTGCTAGGAAGCAATTCTGTAGAAGGGAGATCAAGCAACATCACCGGCCAGGAATAATATCATGCTATTGCTAGTAAAAGTATAACTTTGAAATAGGAAGACAACCCACAGAATCATCAGATTCACTAAGTACATACTAGGTACAACACCAGAGGCTTGGGGCCAATGCGAGATCATTACTACTAAGGGCAAGCCTTCACAAAAGCAAGTCATCACTGTGCCACAAAACTGCACAGATACTACTCAGAAGTAAGTGATTTAATAAGAGAACAGTTGTACACTCAGCAAACCCTTTTGCTTGCATCACGGTGAGCTTTAATTGCAGTCAGGGTTCTAAAGTACTAACTACCCAGCTTAACTGTATGCATTAGTAGATCTGATCCACACCATACTAGCCAGGAAGGGGAGGCACAGTAACTGCAAACAGTGTACCTTCATGCTAGGTACCTGTGTATTTCCTGCTCTTTGGAGGGCTTGTTCTGTTGTGTTACAAAATATTTGCCTTTGTGCAACTTAGGGCTGCATTTGGGGAATTTGGATTTTCACCCATTTTTATTACAGCATATGCTATTTGCAATTGAAGTCATTATTGGCAGTGCTCCAGAAAAAGGTAAGATCCAAAATCTATTCATGTGTGTAAAAGCAAAGTTCTAAGTCAATTGACAAAAGACAGAAAACAGCAGATGAATTGTATAAGCCACAATAGGAAACAAAACTAGTACTTTGCAAAATGCATGCCGAAATACTACGTTATGAATGCAGAGCAAGTTACAGCTCAAGACATATTTATCCCTACTCCCATGCTTTTAATATTGCTTTACTGAAATCCATATGGAAGCAGAGTTCTGGGAATGGAGAGAAGGTGAAATTTAATCATACGCTGTCCAGCTGTTGCTGACATTCATCATTTTGAGGAAAGTGCAACAGTTTAGAAAATATATAAACAAGATGTTCTGGAAGCATAATTTCCTGAGGTACAGAAATTTAGCAGCTAAATACCCATGACCTGTGCAGCGATGAGACAGAGAGGGGATTGTTACTCACATCATTTAGAAGAAGAAAAAAAGTAGTGTTTATTATAAGCAGTGAAATTGAACAACAAAAAAAAATACACCAGGTGACAGGAGGCTGTCCATATTAAATACAGGATGTAACGAGGTATTACTGTTTCGTTGAGAAGTCCTTTAAGACCCCTGCTTAACTATTACAAGCAAATTCATCACCAAATTTTTTTCTTTAATGGAAATGTATTATCCTTTTTACCTAAGAGGACAAGTCAAAGTTAAGATTAGATGAGGCAAAATATACTTAAAACTAAGAATCAAGTACTCATTAGAATAAGGTAAGAACTGTTATTTCCATCATGCTTGAAAAAAATAATCTGATGTTTTACACCACAAGTCCAGAAAACAACACAGACAGATTTATTCCAGATTTCTACCTTAGCTGAACAGAATATTATCTTTGGTGATGTAAGGAGTTTCTTAAAACTCAGGAGCCAGAGTGTGAGCAAAAGGAAGCAGAGGGGTGTGCACTTACTTGCTCCTACTTGGGAGCTGTTCCTGTCACAGTGGTCAATGGCTGCATCACACCCTCCCTTCATCATCTTTGTTGCAGAAGTTAGAAGATACCTGCACTACTATTGCAGCCATGCCATATAAGCATTATTTTATGAGATCCCTACTTCCTTTACTGCCTTTCCTTCAGCAAAGCCCAGCAGTTTCTTTGCCCATGTAACAGAGCTGTTTCAGAAGGCTCAGACAAGAGTGAGCAGATGCACAGTGCACAAAAGATGTCCCCTTCCCTACAAGGAAAAACATGGAGTTGGGAAAGTACTGGCCTTCTCTCATGCTCAAGCTCAAAGGACAACACATTGAATTTCCATCTTGACCCTTTGCATGGCCACCTGTGCAATTTGCATTTCTCTGGAGTGCAGCTAAACCGAAAGTAAATCAGCAGAGTTTTGTAAAGTCTAATGGAAGGGAGGAGGGAAAGAGAACTTTATGAAAGCATCTCATGAAAACTATTAAACTAACACTGTGCTGAGAAAAAGATTCCCAAGTAGAGAGCTTTGCCTTTTATTGACCTCTGAACATGTTTAAAACAGGCAGGTTAAAATCACCCATTAAAATCTTGAAACAGCAGACCCTCTCAAAGTCATTTCCCTTCCTCCACTTCAGTGGAGCAAATGAAAAGCTAGGCTGCCTCTCCTGCCACCTTCTTGTTGGTGGGAGTTATAAAAGCTGCTTAACTTTGGAGAAAAGGATTCTCTTGCTTGACTCCACCGTAAGGTGCATTACATACATCAGTCTGACCTCCCACTCTGTAGCAGATGACAGCTCTTACCTGCTCTGACTTGCCACTATTTAAAGCTCTCCGTAGGCTTCTTGCTATTTTCAGCTGTGACAAAACAGATACTGGATTAATCAAGAAAAAGGCAGTGGATTCTGCACCTGACTAAAACCTAACAGGAGATGAGAAAAGCGTGGAACGAGCCCCTAGGGCCCATTAGCCCAGCTGAGCTCTCCTGCTAAGCAGAATACTTCTGCTGGATCCAATGGAGTGAGGGCACCTGGGACACTGACTGCGGGTGACAGATCTGGAGTTTCATCTTAAGCCAAATTGAATCCATCCTGCAAGAAAGCAAGGGCTAGTTTAGGACATTTAGCTCATTTAATGATGATTAGCAAAAGGACAATAAGTTATTATGTGTTTTAATGACTGATCTTGTTCAACAACATCGAATTTCCCAACTTGAATTTGGCTAACAAAGTTGAATGTGCAAACTTCATCCCTAGTGCAAACCCTTTGATGTTAGTAGGGTTACAGCAGGCATGAGCTGGATAGAATATCCATAATCCACTGTTAAAAACCAAGCGTTATTGTTCTGAACAAATCCCAGACAGATGACAGTTATTGTCTGCCTCTGCAAAAAGTAGCTCGAGATGTGTGGTGCAAAATTTCAAATAAGGATTGCAAGATTTAATAATGCCAGAAGCTAAGTGCCCCTACTTCTCCTCATTTAATCCCATTATTCCTAAGGGATCCTGTTTCATGCACAGAGAGGAGGTTGCAACACGGTCCTCTAATGTGGGACCAGTCCAGCTTCTCTTTGCACTGTGTTAAACCTAATGGGGGTGGGGAAGGCAGAGTTGGAAGATGGCAGCTCATGGCACGGATTCTGTGGTACAGGAGACGTGGTTATAACTTCCTTGCCTACCACATGACAGGGGAACACACAACTGCCCCTGTGAACGCTGCTCTCCGTGGCTGTGCTCCAGCAGCCACCCAGGAATCGGAGCCCGAGTGCTGGGACATCTCAGCTGCGCCGCGCGAGGGGCTGATGGAACGGCAGGAATCGCCCTCGCAGCCAGCCCACAGGGCGGACGTGCTTCAGGCGCTGGTCACATGCAGGATGTCACCAGGGCTTCGGAGCGTCACTTCACCCATGTGCAGCCACTGCTAAGAGACGAGGGTCTGACCCTGTAAACAGAACCAAATAGCAACACAGCTTTTGTTTCCTTACTCAAGTTTAACATTCAGTTTGTTTGCTAAAAATAATCACACAGTAAATTCAAATCTGCTTTCATTAGAGCAATTTTACATTAATTAAATCATTTCACTTGACTGATTTATCTGCAACAAACAAGTCATTTTATTGTCAGTGTACCAGCATTTATCACAGCCTTTGTTTTCCCGTGCACAGAGGTTAACAAAGTTGGAATACATATTGCACTTGTAAAAGAGATAATATACCTACATCCTCTTGGGAACAAGTGATTAGAGAGCCATGCAGATTAGGACCAAGGTCAATACTTGGGGCTTGTCCAGGTTTTTTCTGAGACACCTTCTAAAGCTCTTGCTGATACAGGACTCTTCTGAAGTGCAGATAAGCCAGAGAAACAGGGAAGGAAATGCAGTGTATTCTTTCTGGACACAGTCTTCTCTCAGACACAGATGCCAAACAAGAGAGCCAGCCTTTACAAGCAGGAGCCTGGCATTTGTTCTGCTTTCTGTGCCTCCAACAGCAACATCTAAAGGCAATATTTAACAGCAGCATTTGTATCTGTGCTCAGCTTGGTCTTCAGTTCAAGACTGCTGGTGAGGCAGAGCATTTGCAAATACAGAAATCTTCATGCAGGTGGTGGTGGTGGGGAAAGGACTCAAACAATTTTACAAAAATTAGATTCAGAACATCAAGTCTCTTGTCCCCCATCCAGTTTATGCACAAATTTAGATTTAATTTCAAAATATTTAGTGATGCAAAATCAAATCTAATATTGAGGTCATTTCCTTCTGTTTTTCTTGTTTGTTTTTCTCCCTTATGATGCAGTTCAAACCATAAATTCTTTTTCTTTTGGTTGTAGAGTGCTGGTAGCTCAGAGGTTTTTGGACAAAGGAAAAAAAAAAAACCAATCAAAAAAAAGTGGTTCTGCTTCCAAGAAAAATTTTCAGAACATTTTGTTTCTTGGCTTCTGTTATTTGGGGTGCACATTTGGGTGAATGTCTGGATATCCCATTCCTGCCACCACATTGCAGTTAGGCCTCCTGCAAACTACTGAAGCAAAGGTTTTTCAAAAATCTTTTGGCCTAGCCCTATTTGCAGTATTTTTCAAAGTGAAATTGTGCTCCTTATTCCTTTATGCTCCTCTGAAAATCTCAGACCAGGGTTATTTGGATCCCAGGTGCCTCTTCTGGGAAAGATAATACAGCATATATACCCTACAAGGTTGGTGGGAAGGCTAATGGAAGTGCAGCACATTGAAAAAGAAGTCTGATGGAAATTCAAATTAGCATTATCTTTTAGCAGGGGTGCAGAACATTTCTCCATATGCCCATAAAAAGCAGGACTTCACTTCCAAGAATTTTCGTGAAGTAAATGGAACTGACAGGTAGATGCAATTTAACTTGAATAAGGACATCAATTTCTCAGTAAATTCTATGAAACTGTATCTGAATGAGAAAACAGAAATAGAAATTTTGCAAAACTGGCCTTACATTGGAAAACCTCTTCCATCCCCCAAAGGTTTTGATGTCTGGTCTAAATCTGCTGTCACCAGAGCTGTTTTTGCCACTTCCTTGGAGACTATATTTGTCCCTTTATTTCTACTGAAGACATGTCTATCTTTAGAGCTACACTCGGATTTCTCATGCCGGGATAATGAGAGGTGGCTGTGTCACATACATTGTGGAATTCAACACTTCTCTCAACCTGCTGGCCAGAGCAGGTTTTCACAACACATGCTCACCCTCTCTGAGCATGTGGCTATGCCATCATCATTAGTCAGAACTAGAATGGTTGCTAAATAAATACTATGTCATAAACAAAATGGGATTTAAGATTAAAAGCTGTGCACAAAGTACCCAGAATTAACACCTGGGGGGATGGGGGCAATCAGTCTGAGATTTTTGTCTGGATCTAGGCTCATCATCCAACAAGGACATTTTTGTCTTGCTCCCTAGTAATAGAGAGATTAAGATGCTGTAAGCACAAACAAAACAAGGAATTCGTTCTGAAAAGCTGCCTGTTCTTTCTATCCCTTCTTACATTTTGCAGAGAAGCAGCATCTGAGATAGTCTATTCCATCTCCAAAGGAAAAAAGCAACATGGGATTGTCGTCACTGATTTTTCATCTTTTCTGGGTATAAATTGTACTGCCACTAAATTGTATTTTGTACAGCTATAAAATGAATGAATAAGAGACCACATATATGACAGTCTAAAAAAAATAAAATTTAAAAAAGGTAGAAAATACTTTGTTTCAAAATTGTGAAGATTTCCAGTGAAGAACTGTTTGGAAATTTCCATGCTAAAAAGACATTTTCTTCAGCTGCCTTAATGGGAGGCTGTCCATTAGGTGGTCAGAAGTTCATATCTGCTTCTAATCACTTGCTGGGCCACAGTCTCTGTGAGAAAAATAGATCTGACTGCAGCAAAGGACAAGAGAGCTTGAAAATGTTCAGGCATGGTTATAATTGAACATAGAACAGTTATACAACAATTGAGTTTCACCCTCAATTAAAAATTTCTCATTCATCTAACTATTTTTGTGAAAGTTGAAGCATTTCACGATATTTACAAGATGCAAATTTTCAGGTTCTGGAATGAGCTTTTTGTTTACATCTAGACAGAAAGGACCACAAACCCAAATTCTTCCATCTGACAGCAAAATTTTCCTTTAATTAAAAAACTTCCTTTAATTTCAAATAAGACCCTTTAAAAAAGATTCATCTCCTTCCAATGGGTTAGAGTCACACATTAGAAACCTAGGAGGCAGTTGCAATACACAATTGAGCTTCTTAGGCTGCTTCCATTCATGATCACAGCAGGAAAACCAAAAGCAGAGCAGAGGGAAGGAGGGAGTTACACTGCTGGATCCCTTGAGGGTGTTCCCTGAGGCTCACTTACAGCAAGAGGGGAAGGACTCATGATGTTACTCTTAATGAACTCCTAACGAAGATGCACACCTTGCACTAAAATCTCTGGAAAACTAAAAACATTTCATAAATTGTCTTCCTACTGGCCACTTAATAAACAGGGGAAAAATAGAGGCATTAGGGAAGGACAGTGATTAGTATGGGGTAGGCCATCAAATGCTATTTACAAACAGCTGTGCTTAATGATAATGCCCATTTTCTCCACACACTTCCAAAAGAGCCTGGGCACCAGTCAGCACCGTCAAAAAGCATTACTGCCCTGAGCAAGAAGAAAAAAGAGTTTGTGGAAAACCAGGAGTGTTGCCGTAACAGCAGCGCGCAATCCTGAGCATTGCACTTCTGAAGTCCCAAGTTTCCAAGCTCTCTGGTAGTAAGTAACCTGCCAAGGCTACTTCCCACAGCACAGCCTTCAAGCGTGAACTCTTGAAACTTTGCCAGCAAGTACATCACTCCCAAAACCACACACATGAGCAAACAGGGACAAAATGCATGGCAGGCTGGGCAGGAGGGATAAGGGTGTGCTGTAAGGTTGACAGCTAAGCCCAAACAAGCAACCATGGATCCTAGAACACAATTACGAATTTTCTGTCCCCAGCCAGTAAAAACCCCACGTTCCCCAAGCAGGGGAACTGCAGCAGTGCTGCTCTGCAGGGCTGTACACAATCCTGCATGCCCATCCCCAGTACCAGCTTCCATCTCTGCTCCAGCACAATAACCCCACTATGAGGCCTGCTGGCATAATTGCAAATCTCTCTCCTTTTTCCAGGCAAAGTACTGGTTCACTGTGCAATGGGAATCAGTCGGTCTGCAACTCTTGTCCTCGCTTTCTTAATGATCTGTGAAGGAATGTCCCTCACCGCCGCCATTCAGACTGTGCGCTCCCACAGAGGGATCTGCCCCAACTCTGGCTTCCTCCAGCAGCTTCGGGAGTTGGACCTCCAGTTAGGAGGGGGCACAGGCAGAGGAGCAGAGGCCTGCTAGTGCCAAGAAGCTTTGTCTCCTGGCACCAGCCCAAGGGATGCTGCTCTCACTGAAGAGTGCAAGGATGCTGTCAGGACTGCTCTGTAGCTGCACGGAGAAACTCTGGGGAAAAGGCTGAGCATGAACAAACTGTTAGGAACTGTTAGGCATATATTTTTTGCATAAGCCCGCTAATTGGAAAGAAAATGAAATAAAGAAGGATTCAAACTGTCAGTTTTGCTCACCTGGGCCTGTTTATTTAACTACCTGTTGGGCAGGACATAGGGAGCAGTTGGGTTTTCACGTAGAATTAAAAGGCAGTACAGTCAACTTGAAAAAATACCTTTTTTTTACTTGCTTATAATTGCATTTATTTGGCAGGAGGGAGAATGACTAAACTAGTAAAAGAAAGCATAAGGCTTTAAAGCAAATCTTTAACATTTCACATCCAGCTGGCTTAGGGTGAGACTGCAGGTTTTGCAAGCTGACATGGTCCTTTGGTCTGACATCGTGACACTAGTCAGGATCCAATTCAGACCATGGGCTCCCTCTGTTACAAGCCACGGAGGCCCTTGCTAGACCTTCAACAAGGCCTTTTTGCTTCAAGTCTATAACAAATACTCAGAATTTAAGGACCGTGCAATCCTCAGGAGCCAACTCTGGAGCTCTCAAGCAGATACTGCACCCTGGGGCCCAGCTGTCAACAGCCTCTCTGCTGGTCGGAGAGAGGAAGGTGTCCCCTTGCACGCATGGAGCATGCCCAGGGCACACTGCCCGCTGGCACACTGCAGGGCAGCGCAGTGCCAGACAGAAATGTCCTCCTCTGAGCTTGCAACCCGACGCTCGAAATCACATTCCCCAAATTTCCCTGTTTTAATGGAAAGTCAGAACCTAGTGTCGTCATGTCAGAGCAAAAATGAGCAATGCCTCTAACAAATCCAAAGCAGCAGCTCTGCATTTCAATTACTCTTTTACGCCCAATTGGCCACATTTAATCTTGTGAAGAACTCGAAGCAGATATTTGCTTCAGTGCAATTACAGCCACATACAGAACATTGGCAAATGCAAACAATATAGAATTTCCACTTGACGGCAGATTAATTTGGTGTGATGTTTTCCCTCGAGAAGTCTTGAAGGCTCTCAGTTCTGAAAGTACCCTGCAGTTTGTATTTATAGCACCATGGATGTTGAATAGAAGGAGGGAAGCGTATACTTCTTCTGAGCTGAAATTTCTTTTACCTCCATACATTAAAAATATTAACTGAGCATAGCACACCTTTGCTGCATTTCTCATAATGCAATATGGAAACATGATTTCCCCACAGAGCCTATAGAGGAATTCAGGTGGTGTTTCCACTTTCATAAACATATTAAGTAAAGCATAGAAATGCTACAGACTAATTTCCTCTCAGGGAACAGAGGCACAGGTCTTCCCTTCAGAAACGGTCCCATCCTTTGAGACTGGAGTAAGCAGTCAGAAGCGAGGTCATAGCTAATGATGGAAAAAATCAGTGAGGTTATAGTTTTCACAGGCTTCTTATTGCCTGCCACAGCAAGGAGATTAGATTTCAGTAAGCATGGTGACTGAACCACTCCTGGCACTTGGGTCTCTTCCACCTTGGTCTATCTGGAGATTCTTTTTTATTGCAGACCATGCTGAAGCTGTTTTGTGAGTGGTATTTTCAGTTGCCTTACTAACCACTCCCTTCAAGCCTCTGTAACTGGACCCATGTCAATGCCTATATTAAAGCACAAGGGGTGTATGAAACACAACAGTCCAAAATCTCCATGCATTGAGCCCATCAGGACAGGTCATAATTTCCAGTGAGTTGCACATCTGGAAACATATGTAGTTGCAGGGCAGAACTTAAAGTGAACAACCTGTGAAATTGACCGAGCCTAAAGTTACCCCAGCTGAGGCCTGTTGGCCATTGTGTGACTATTTTAGCTAGCCAGGGCAGGCTATCCCTGCCATCCATGACTTGCAGCCAGGATCAGTACATCTGTCTGGAGCTGCAGCGTGCCAGCTAGGGCAGTGGTAGAACAGGCCTTCTGGCTCTGGTCACCATTACAGGTATATTGTAGAAGCTTCCTCTTCAACATGGTAAAAAACCCAATTAAAAAATAAAATAAAAAAAAAGAGCTCAGAAACACTCAAAAAGACCCAAAGAAAATAATCCAATCCCAGGACAAAAAAAATCCTTTTCTAGAAGGAAAAATAGCCTGAGCTATTTTGAGTGTTTTACATTGCTGTGAAGTACAGACAGCGAGAGGCAGGTCCCCCATCTCCTTCCAGGTTCTCCACCCTTCAGGAAACAATGTTCCTGAGCCCACCATTAGCTCCCCTGTCTGTGGGGGCTGCAGCACCGTGGAGTGGCCTGGCAGGGGCACAGGGGCAGGCTCCGTATTATGACAGTTAAGTCCTAACCTCTGACCCATGTGTCCTGCACACCTGAGGCTTATTGCCCCCCTGTGCCTAGTTCAACAAAAACCTCTTAAAATTGCAGCTGAAATCAAGGCAGAATGACAACAATATTGAGGGTGGTTCCAGATACATCTTGTGGTAATTTTAAAATCCAGAGTTGTAAAACACCAGCTCAGCCTGAGAAATGAGGAGAAAACTTCCTTTCCCCACAGCCACCCTTGCTCAGAGGAGACGTTTAGTCCTGGCTGTAGCTGTCCATTTCAGTGCTGCTGAGTCAGTTGAAAGGAGCCCCACTCCACCCTGCAGGTTTGGTGCCTCTGTGGCACTTGCCCAGTGCCCTGGTTAAACATTTCCTGCCCAAGCCACATCAGTTGAGGCCACAGGCAGGGTGGAAGCAACCAGAACAGCTGAGATGTTAATGGGCAGAGTGGCAGTGACACCACTACCATTTCCATGAACACCCTTACCTGGTGCAGAGCAAACGCTCAGGTTTATTTATGAACACCTGTCCATTCTGTCCGTATGAAGGAGAAACCTTGAGCACTGTGGTAGAGCTGGTATATCTCCCTCACAAAAACCCTGCCAGGGGGTGCCTTAGCCCCTTTTTGCAGACAAGACACCTGAAGTTTGCCTGAGCTGCAGCAGGATGTTTGGGGAAGAGCCCAAGAGGATTGCTCTCCAACCTCCAGAACTGGCACAAAAGCATGAGAGGAATTTTCTCACATGAGACATTTTGCCTTCACTAGCTTTTCCTCTCAGACTTTCAGCAGTGATACAGAGAATATTGCCATGGGCATATCTGTACTGTGTTATTTATCCTTTGGATTTGTGCTTAGGGTTTTATTTGTAAAAGGAATACGAGACCATAAATCTGCTGTGCAAGGAGCCAAGCGAAGAGAGGACAGAAATGTTCAACAAGTTTCATGCAAAGAGATGGTGCTAAGGACAGGTTTCCCATGGAAAGAAATGCCAGCCAAGATATTGTCCAGGTACTCACCATGTGTAGTAGCAACAGCTAAGGTTGTCAGCCTTTTTCTCACAGGTGCATTGATTCATTCCTCCTTGCACAGGTAGCTTTGGAATTGCTGCAATAAGGATGGCTCTCCTATGGGAGCATCTTCATCCATAGCTTTTGTTTCCAGCACACACAGGACCACTCCTTGGGTACAGCACCCTAAATAACCCCCCATGCCTGTACACAAGGATGGAGGGAAGCAGTCTCGGGCATTGCATTACACTGCCCTGTTCCAAGTTTGCCCATAGCTCCAATTCCACTTTAACCCTGGCACTGCCCACCAAGCCCAGGTGACACTCTCCCACGTAGCCCTGATGTCTAGATCAGATCTGCCCAGCTCCTGCCAGCCCCACCAGAATTGTAATGCACTGTCAAGCCCACTTGCCAGACTTGATCCTCCTCCCATTGTTTTTTGTTCTGTATTTTTCTGATAACAAGGCTATGTGTTACTGTGGAGAGGGGCTTAAAACAGCTTGCGCTTTGCAAATTTACTTCGTAGTCTAAGGTTCAAACAGTATGTGCAGCTCCTGCAGCCAAGTCAAACAGGAATCTAGGGCCTATGGGACTTTCAACATTTAAGTTTTCTTTAGGCTACAATTATTTTGCTTAGAAACTAGACCCTTGATCTGTTGCAGGAGGCTGCAGTTTAATAAAGTCAAACAGTTTGCTCTTTGCAATGTACTATTTGCAGTAAAAGTATCATTGAGTTACACTGCTCCTCCTCACCACTGCCTCCTGGAACCGCAACTGTTTATATACAGAAAGCACTCTCAGGAAGCACTCCTAAAAATACCCAGCAATGTTAGCTGAGGATCTGGCTCTGTCTCTCCTCCGCCTGCTTCTGCCTCCATAACATCCTTCCATCATCTTGATGCTCAACAACCCCAGCTGTTCAAGCAAACTTTCTCCTGCCTTATTCTCTAAAAAATCATCCTTTTTCTTCCTCCTTTGCCAGTAGCTATTCTCCACCCTGCCACAGAGCAGCTTCTGTGATGTTGCCATATCATATCTTATCTAGAGTTTTCTCATTTGATTACTAAATTAAAGTGAAGTCCATGACAATTTCCCCAAATCTTTGAGCTCTGCCCATGTTTCAAACAATAATGTGGCAACAAATAAGGGTACCCAAAAAAGATAATATCTTTTACTTTACTTTGGAAAGGGGCATCTGAATACTGCAAAACAAGATGCAGTATTCTCCAGAGATTAACTTTTGAAACCATTCTCAGGAAAGTTACACTTAAGACAAAGCCATCTCCCAATGGAAATATCATTGCAAATAAAAATATTTTCACAATAGTACAAAGAGAAAATCTGCACAAGCAAGTCCAGTTAGCTGGTAAAAACATCAGTTCTTAAACACCAAATACAAAAGCAAGACTGGGATTCAGCTCACACTTCTGACCTGTCTGTTGCTCAAGATGTGGGCAGAGCCTCCCCTGACACAAAATGTTACTTGTCAAGGAGTAGGTTCCCCAGTTGCTGCAGACTTGTCCTGCTTGTTGCCAGTCACCTGGATCTTTGAAACTTCTGTCTGTCCACACATCAGCCATTGATGTTGCCAAACTGAATGTTTCTCTTCTGTAGGTGTTCAGCAGACAGACACTAAAAATGAAAGCTGAATAATTCTGCTGTTGTAGTAGATAAGATCTAGTGTGGTTATTCCCAGTGTAAAACACTTCTGATGGTAGCTGTTGTACAAACTCCTGTCTATGAAAACAAAGCATCTAATTCCTCCTAATTCAATAACAATTATAATTCATCAGTTCATCTAATATTAAATACCAAAAATGAAATATTCAAAAACATTTACAACCAAAATGATCCATCAAAGCCCTTAAGATTGCTTTTGGAAGATCAACAGCTCTTCAACAAAAATTCCCAAGAAGCACAGAACTGTAAGAAGTGAGACACTAAAAATTTTTGCATCAATATTATTTAGGTTGCTTACAATGAATAAATAAATAAATCAGTTCTTTACAAAAACCTCACCCACCATTGGAAAACCATCAGCCAGTGAAGAGTAAGCAAGGAATTATTTGCTCAGCTCTGGCAACAATTGGCTGTTACTAGAGTTATTCTGACACATTGTTTTCAAGAACATCTGTTTCCACTCCAACTCCTTTAACTTTCAGATGTGAAAAACAAAAGCTCATTTTCAAGCCATGTCTCCCATCTTCAGTTGGCAACAGTTGCATGATTATGAAGTTATTGTTGTGCTGGATGATCAGTTTGTCAGTTTATATTTTCCTATCATATCTATTTTTAGCTATTCATTAGTATTACTTGGAGCCTCTCCTATAAATCTTAAACATTTATAGCACATCTCGACAATTCATCAAATGAAGCCAACCTCCAAGGAAAGGAAACCCAAACCACTTCCCCTGCTCAGCTGAATGAGATTCAGATCCTTGTCTTTTAAACTTGAAACTCAACATTTTCCCATCTGCTCTTTATACACAACAGCCCTTTTGCTCTGCATCAGTGTTTTATTCTCCATTCATAACTTTTTACTTCCCTCCAGAGGTTTCCTGATGCTTTTAGTCTGCTGTACTCATAGAAGACTTGGATTTTGGAGGGTTTCTCCCCCCACACTCCACTGAAGGGGAAAAAATAATCATTCAGCAGTGAATGGTCACTTTTCATTGCTCATTCACAAGAGAGACAGCAGGATCCCACGGCTGGACTCAAAGACAATTTTCGTTCCTATTCTCACTAGAGAGAAAAACATTTTATCATAGACTATTCAAACTAAGAATATTTGGAGAATTAAATTTACTTTTTGTTCTATTCATTGACTTGCATTTCCAATCCTCTCTGTGTGTATGTGTAACTATCAAAAAGCTGCACACAGTTTTTGTGGCTACAGCCATGCTTGGTACCAGTACATGTGACTTGGCTAGGTCACCATGCAGAGAACATTTTTAAAGGTTCAATCTATAATGGCCAACAACAAGATGATTTCAAGAAATAATAACCAGAAGATATTCCCTAGCCAAGGGTTTTGCAGAAGGAAAATCTACACTGGTGAAGACTCAGCTTCTTCAGCCAGGCAGCACTTGGCTACAGGGAGAGGCTGCACCCTAGCTCCTGGATCCCAGGACCAAATCCCATCAGGCCAGGGGAGAGTGCTTTGCTCTTCCTCAGTTGTCCTAGGGAAGTCCCAGCCTTGCACGCCCTGCACAGGTGAAGGCTAAGCGACACATTTCTCAGATGCAACTGCTAATTTTCTGTGTGTAATTAGCTGATACCTGACTAGAATACACAACTGATTAAAAATCAGTGACCATCTTTTTGTTTTCCTACATATTTGAATTAATCAAAGGAGACATAATATAACAAGAAGTGAAAACTGTACCAAGGAAAACAATTCTGGCATGCATGTTAGTCTCAGAGTGCTTTTAATTTAAACAGCTCATTTGATCAGGCAGAATAGCAGGATGTTCTCCTCTTCAGGGAGGTAGGGAGTGCTTGGGAGAAGTCAGTAACACAAAGGAGTATGTAGATTTTTACAATCAAAATTGTTTTGTATCAATTCACACCATTCTTCAATTCACCTGATGCCTTTTCCTACTGTCAGTTTTTTTGGAAGAAAAAAAAATTAGTTTATACTCCATTATACATCCATGTGGTTACATGCTGGTTTTACCATCACTGTTAACCTCCAGCAAGTCCTCTAGTTCCTAATCCAGCCTGCTTCACACCAGACTTATGTCAACTTCACAGCATCTCTGCTATCCCACTTCCTTTTGGTCAGATGTCAAGTACCAATGCCATAGCAGAATGACTGGCTAGCCATCCAAAAGCATTTTAACAGACATACTAATATATCTTTCTCAGGCTGGTCATCCAGTCATCCCAATGCTCAGAAATGCTTGCCTGCCAATAAAGGTAAAAAACACCTGGTCTGCTAAAAAATAAAAAAAAAATTAATTTTGGGCTACTTGGAAAAAAATCCTAAAAAAATCTACATATTCTAGTAGTTTTCCCATGCAATGTTTTGGAAGAGCATTTCTGGAATTCTGTGATTATACTGCCAGAACATTGCACTACAGAATATCAACTTACAATGCAGAACTTGTGTTTTGAAAAGAAAAAAACAAACTCTGCGGGCACAATGATTCAGAGATGAGAGATTACAGCAGCAAACCCAAGCAAGTCAAAGAAAGCACCATCATATCAGCATCCCCTCCCCACTCAAATCACTCTTCCCATGAAAAGAAGTACGCCAAATTCTTTACAATTCTTTCAAATTAAAACAAGAAGATTAAACTGAAGATTGACACAAACTACAAGGTTCAAATCCTATTCAGATTTCCCTTAGCACTAGAAATTTACAGCTCTGGGTTCTTAAAAATTCATTATGGTAATAGCAGTCTTGGATCCAGAATCACAGCTAGACACATGTAAATGACCCCTGTATTAACCTAAGCAAGAACTGTATTTCTGCCAGCTCCAGCAGTTTAGAACTCTTGTATCACACACATATACATCCTTTCCCATTGTGAGAATATCTTTATAAAGCATGGGATTTTATTATTTGTCTTAAAGTTCATTGTTTTCATTATTTTCTTGACAAGGGCAATAAACTTAGATTCCTTCTTCTCTTCCCTGTAAAGGAAAGCTGAGATTCTCTGGTAGCTTTAGGAGTATGTACCATGTTACAAGGCATGGAAAAAAAGCTACAAGAGCAGAGTCCTGCCACCTGGCACACCATGTCCTAGGGCGAAAGCAGCTGGGAGCATATGCTGTTTTACTGACTTGGTATGCCTTATAATGAGCAGTGCCAGGGAAGGATTTATGCATACATATGTATATTACAGCATCATCAACATCCATGACATTGGGACATTTAAGAAATCTTTTCATTTACCAGCGCCTCCAGTCGCTACTCTGTCAGCTCGGGGAAGGAACAATCCTCTGTGAGCTGTTGGTCACACTAAGTTCCCTACTCAAACCAAGATGATTCCCACCAGAAAGTAGAAATTTGACCAGGCCTTGTGTTATCACATACAGACTGATGGAACAAATCTGTGTTTCAATTTGAAGGGGATTGTTTCCTAACAGAGCCACAGCCAATTGATTTTTTTTTTTAAACATATGGAAAGACTGTACAATAACGCGATTTATTCAAGGCTTTAGTCTTCCGAAGGCAGATTTAGCTACATTAGCCCATAAGATGCATGAATTGCCCAGTTTTGGGGCTATCCTTTTAGCAGTGTTGTTTATACACACTCGCATGAATGTTCGGCTGCAAAAGCAGAAAGCTTCATGTCACTAAAAAGTAAAGGTTTTAAGATAAACTGCAGCATAGGCCAAAGGAACTCATCTGTAACAATGAAAACATCGTTACTTGGTTTAGTAACTAAGGGTATAAATATTCCATAGCATCAGTAAAAATAACTCAGAACCAGGAAACACTTGCAATCACAGTTCACACTAGCAGGATGCACGAGCTTGGCCCCCAACACCGCTGAGACCACGAGCTCGCGCAGGGGCAGGCACCCAGCGTGTGCCGAGCCACCCCTGCGGGCCTGCCTCCAGAGCCTCCTCAGGTGCTCCTGCTCACCCTCACGGCCCTCGGCACGGCAACAACAGTCACACAAATGCAGTAGGAGCAAGAGAGACAGGAGAAGGGGGCAGGGCATAGTGGGAACCACAGGAGGACAGAACCCCTGAGAGTCACTTCCATGAGTCGCAGCTTATCTTTTCCAAAGGCCTGAACCTCCACCAGAGCATGGAGATGCTTTGCCCAGTTTGTTTCTTACAAACATTAATACAGATTTGAAGTTTTCTCTGTTCTGTCATGGCTGCCCAAAGGATTTAGAGTTCAGGCTGAATACTTTTAGTAATTTCTGCCACAGCAGCATAGCAGGGCTCTGGAGACTCTGATGGTATTTATAGCAGCCTGAAAATTGTACCTCTTCTCACCAGCTGAACCAGTTCCCTGAGCTGACTGCTACAGCTAATTGAGAGAAGACTGTCATGTAGCATCAGCTAAATTTACTGCTGGTCCTCACAATCAGGTTGTGCTGACTGCATTGTGACAGCAGTGTCTAAAGGGAGGTCACCTTCATTTCTGTGTTTTCTCTCTAGGAACAAGAGTTTCTTCTGTATCTGCAGTGCTACGTTTCTATTCATAGGCTTGACCCCTGTGATGTAATCTTCCTTTTTGTTTCCAAGGAAACAATATTTGATGTATTCTACTTTCAAGTTTTTCTTCCTTTAGGTTTTCCCCCCTCCACCTGCTCTCTTCCTCTCTCTTTAAAGAGACAAGTCAATAGATAAAACCTGTATTTATCTCTAGCATGCCATGTAGTTCTCTTTTTCTAAAACCAGGCCTATTCATAGCACTAAGCAATTAAAGACATTTCAAAACCATGCTTAGCAGTAATTTCATGCGCTGTTTATATATATTTCTTTTCTGATAACAAATGAACTTTAATTGCATTAGGCAGCAACTCCTGTTGATAGCTCAATTTTTTCAAAAACTTTGAGTCTGCATCTCAGCCCCAAATCTTCTTTTCCTGCAAAGATTTTTAAAAAATCATCTCACTGACCATCCAGCCAGTTTCCTCACAGTTCTGCTTCTCAAATAAGTGTTCCAGGCCAGTCCTGCCCCCTGGCACTCCCTTTCTGGCAGCAAAGCATCTCCTGACACCCCTTTCCTGCTCCTTTCTGCCACTGGGCTGTGTTCTCAGGTCTGCTGTGGCTTGGAGGTCATTTTCATTCAGGTGAAAATCCTCTTTATTAATGTTCTTTTAAAATAATTGGTTGTCACTTCACTGTCTGTAATTCAGGAAAATGCAGAGGACTGAATCTGTAATTTAGAGTGAAATCAGCATTTGTAACAGCTGGAATAAAGTGTGTTGAATAGATACTTGCACAAATGCAGGTGCTTTGGTGTCTTACTGGAAAAAGCAGTGGGTCAAGCTAACAGCTTGCCTCAAAATTTTCAGCATGTGTTTATATTTATGGGTTGAAAGATGTGTGAGAGGCTGGCTGTTTTAACAAGAGATTATTTTAACACTACAGAAAAATTAAGAGCAGCAATGCTCATAAATGTAGCTGATTAATTCTGACTAGGAAACCTACTCTCATTTTTATTACTACTGCCTTGTGTCTCCATGATATAAAAACAATAAATGAGCAGGACTGGTGACATTCTGCTCAAGGGACAACAAAGTAAAAGACAAGAGGAACACCCACTTCAGAACACAGAACAGGTAAAATTCCACCCTAACGATGATGATGCAGACCAAGAACACTCAATAAAAGTTTGTGTGGTGAAGGGGAGAAAAGGTGTTAAAGCTTGATAAAGTCAACAAACCAAATTTTATGCTGTCAAGGAAATTATCAAAGTAAGCATAGAAATGACCTGTAGTCAGCATCTTGCATTTTGGGTCACGTCAGACATTAATACCCATCACTTCCTGTATCAGTCCCAAAGAAGGCCAGGCTCTGTTTAAAAGTGTGTCATCTTGATTCAGGGGCAACAAGTCCTTCCACATCTCTGCCTCGGCCACAGAAAAGGATGTGCAGTGAGAACACTTAGATGATCTAGACCTCTGCCAATATCTCTGGATTCTTTTTAAAAATTCATCACATTCTTTGCTCAAATCCCAAAAATAAGGGTTTCCCATACTCTGCAATCCTACTGGAAGCTGTTCCAGGAAGCCACTTGTCTACTCCTTCCACCTCCAAAGCTTCCATAGTTTTTTCCCAGAAGACCATGGTTGTTATCAAGCTTCTGTATCTTCTGATCTGGCTGTGACTTAATAACTTGTTAATGCTCTCTTCTTCCTAATGGTTACTTAAACTCAAGAACCTTACTAAAATCACATTTGACAGCCATGGGAAAAGAAGCAAGCTTCAGGTGTTTGTCACTGGGTTTTGTTAGTTTATTTCTGAAAGAGAATATTTCTGGTAGCTGAAATGCAGAGCACATTTCATGGTCTGGCAACGCATTACTTTAGAGATTGTGGCTCTGTGAAAAAAAGAGCTTTATGAAGTTTGTTTGCTTCTCAAAGACAATCCTTGGCACTGGACAGGTCCAGTTGGGTCTCAGTAAATCAAAAGCTTATTTGATGTCAGTGAAACTAAGATGCAACTGCTGTTTTGCTCCAGGTTGTCAGAAAGCTTTTCAGTAATCACTTTCAGTCAGAATAGATGCTCAATTGTTCTTTCCTGCTGCAAGGGGGAAAAAACAGCAGCTTGCTCTTCCTCAGTAATTCCCTCATATTTCATTTTTAATCTCTTAAGCAAATTACAAGTGAAGACCTTTGATGTATGCGCCAAACTCATTCATTTCTCAGTACTTGCTGGACTAGAGAGGATCTCCTGTTCTTATGCATGTGGATGATAATAACAACTTCAAAGCCCCCAGGCATGTGTTAGCTCTCCCCAATTTCCTTTCTAAGTATGCATTTCGTGGGCCAGCACCAGTTAAGAACCATAAGCAGCTGTATACTTGAATGCCATCTATTAAGGCAGTCTTGCTATCTCTCTCATAATGTAACAACCCTATTTCTGCTTTGCAGAGCTACTCTAGTAGATCTGCAGAACAGAAATCTAGTCTGGATTTTGCATTTTTCCTGAAATGAAGTACCTAATTTCCAGCATTTATGGTATTCTCAGCTTAAGATAGTCTGGAACCTGATCAAACTCAAAGCAAAAAGTCATTAAAGGCACTTGCCCTGAGGTGGTTTGGAGCATTCCTGGTGGATTATGAGGCATTGCTTTGCTGTTTTGGGGTTTTATGACATGAAGTGCAGCTGATTACTTCTGGAAGGACAGTAGGTCATAGCCATATGGTACCACAGGACCAGATGTTCCAAGTACAGCAGAACAGCTGCACCTGAGCAGTCGCTGGGTAAACTTCCCCCGGGCTTGCTAAGGAAGAATGAAAAGGGGACATATTTCAAACCAGTTAGTGTTATAGTTGTCATCATTATTTAGTGTGTCCAACTCATCAGAACACTTGGAGGCAAAGACAACAGAAGACTTAAAGAGAATATAATGTAGTCACATAAATAAGACAAACTACTATCAGAGACAATTTACATTGGAAAAAAATAAATAGTTTTGGAAAAGATGTAAAACTTCAGGCTTTCAGCCAAACTTTATCTAAGGAAGTGGAGTGGGAAGAGTAAACAGATTTTCTCTAGGGCAGAAAATTTATTCTGTAAGTGGGGAGCACAGATTGCATGTAGTTTCCTTGAACGGGTTTGTTACTGACCACAGTCAGTGGAACAGATACCAGACTAATGGCACCAGCATGGCAACTCTGGTGTTTCCCCATTTGCCCTGCCAGCAAGCCAGAAGCTTGTACCAAGTGGACTGCAAACATCAATCCAATTTCTGTCTCCCAGCTCTATTTAAGTCTAGATTTGGCACTCCATATACCATGAGATTACTCTGACCTGAAACCTGCTCTCAGCATGTCTGGACAATTTTTCTGATCAGAGTTACATACCAAGTATCTACTATTTTTGTTTATTCTTTTAAGTGTGCTATGCTTAGGAAATAGGTTGGACCACACATTTCTGGATACTCTGCAGCAATATGTTATTAATGATACAGAGAAGCAGAAGAAAAAGAGCTTCTTATCCCCACGAATAGCAAGAGTAGAAACAGACTGTGGCAATTTCCCAATTCTCTTGTTAAGAGAATTAAGTGCAATTTTCTGTGTAATTTTACTGTGGTAAATTAGGGAGAAAACCCCCTTCATTTTTGGCAATGTCATTTTCTTTAGAGGTTAGTTAAACACTGACCAGTTGGAGATGCCTCATTTTTGGGCCTGAGGAGCATATCAGGATGCCTTGCACAGCACAGAATGAGGCACTCACTGGGTACTCTTTCTGCACAAGATTCCTCTGTAGGTGCTCTCCTTGCAGGGCTTCCTCTTGGCACTGATGGAGGAACAGGGGAGTCAGCAGTTTGAGGGCCCAGGCTCTCCCTGATCCCAGCATCCTTCGGTAAGGGAAGGTTACAACAAAGACCTCATCCTTATTTTCCACATTATTATGCCTTGGGATCTATACTCCATTTCAACACAAATCTCCCAGAACATTTTTTTCTGCTGACAGTGAGAGAAAAAGCAGAACAGTGAACAAAATGCCTTTCAGAACCCTGGCTCCAGCCTCATCCCACAAACCCGGGGAGCCTTGTTCAGGACTGGGGTCCTTCCTTCCTAACCCCCAGGGAACTTGCTTTGTCCCTGTCTCACATACTCTCTTCCAGCCGCTATACTGGGCTATTAGCCCTGTCACAGAAACAGCAAGAGATGCACCGGTCAGTAAATTTGACTCCTATCAGGTCAAATCCAAATTGCCCTCTTGACAATACTGCCTAAGAAGCTCAAAAAACAGTGTGCCTACTTGTTATATGACTTGGATAAACAACATCAACCTTTATCTACAACAATATTTGCTTATTGAGTAAAAATAGAAACCCACAAAATAAAAAAGTAACATACCACAAGTCTATAATTTCTGATGGACCTTTCAGTTCCTCCTATTTTCAGACTTTGAAAAATGCTCCTTAATGTGTCAACTTAAAACATTCAGCCACTGAAATCCTTGCTCTGTGAAGCGAAGCTGCCCCTTTGATTTGATTTGCAGAATGGCCTCACAAGTCAACATAATTCTGATTCCCCTGCTGATAGCAGCAACACAACTGACGTCTGGCTGAAATGAAGTAATGAACACAACAGACAGAGCTCATTAAAGAATCAAATAAAACTGAATACATCAATCAAAAATAAGCATACAACCGATATTTTCTGGCAATCTGTAGCTGGGAGATGAAGAGGGAAGCACAAACACAGGCTCAAACAGTAGGTTACTCAGGGCACCAATTGTCATTTTTGTTTTATGGGTCTGCAGTGCCTGTCTCAGCAGAGCCCCAACCATGATGGGGACCATTAAGCAATACTTCAGTATAAAGAGAAATTAAATGAGTAACGCCCAGCAAGATACTCCTGCATGCAAGGTATTGTCAGACAAGTTTTATGTAGTGCTGTATAAACGCCAGTTGACTTCAGCAAGAATCAAGGGCATGCAGCATTATGTGAGGAGGGTTCAGTCATTTAAAGCATTTCTCTCTATCTGCAGTAATCAAAACAAGTTATAGCCAGGCTACAACTATATGTCTAGTTTGAAGACTGCTTGTCTGTGTGAGACAGAACCATCTGGATTTACTTTACAGTTAACTTTAAAATATATATATAAGGTTTCTTAACTTTTGCCAAACAACTGGAAACATAATGGTTTCTGCATGCTGTTAGCATCTCAGTACAGCTGCAAATGTCCATTAGGACCATCTTATATAATTATATACTTCTTCCCATGAAATTGTTAAAAACCCAGCTTTTCCAAATAAGAGCATATTTTGTAGTGAAGAGGAAATCTTCCAGTTCACCAGGTTGGAATGGGGGAGGGAAGTCTTCTAAAGCAGAACTTTACTCAAAGCTTTTTCTTTAAACTAACATAAAAATTTCAAGTATTATTGTGTCAGATTTTTCCAAGTGTACCTCTAGTGTGCTCTGGACAGAAATCTATAATTTCTTTTCCTTTCCTTTGTAGAAGCAGCTCATTACTTCTAAGTTGTTTTTTTTTTTCCCCAAGTGAAAAAAAAAACCAGCTTTTTTTTTTCTTCCCCTTTTCTCAACTCTTTCGTCAGTTTGGGACTGTAGTTCTCATGCTTCCCAGATCTCCATGGTTTTTTTCAACAGAAAGTGTCAGTGGCACCTGGTGCCACTGGGTGACTGCCCTTGGGAGCTGATCCCCGAGAGCAGGGATCTGCACAGAGAACATGAGCAGGCTGGCTGCAGGCAAGGCTCCAGGAATGGGAGTTGATCTGCATGTTCAAAGCACCATCATCAGTTTGGCCAAGATTTTCAGAAATAACAAGTAACACTGCACACGTCAGTTTTTAGGAGTCCGAGGTAGCAATTCAACTTTCCAGAAGGCAGGTGCTTGCCTCTTCCAAAATAAGAGCCTTCCTGCTGTGTTTTGTGTTTTCTGTGTGTCCAGGCTCAAAGCACTCCAAGTCATTGGCCACTCTCAAAACATCTCAGCAGTTAGGATTTTTTAGTTAACAAAAACAAACCTAATGGAAAGGCAAACAACTAGTCCCAAAAACTGGACACAATCCTGTGCAATGTGCTCTAAGATGACCCTGCCTGAGCAGGGAGGTTGGACCAGAAGACCCACTGTGATTCTTCCAATCTTACCCATTCTGTGATTTTTCCAGGAGGTGAGTGACCTTCTGCATATGTTCTCAGGACCCTACAGAGAGAAGGGAACAAGGGCTCATATTGTTTTGACAGCCATTCAGATAGAAAAATACTTATTTTTCAGATGCCTGCCTGAAAATAACTATACCACAAAACTTTGTAATGCTATTGATCTCATCAGAAAGACAACCTTGGTCCTTGGGGCACACAGACCTCACAGAGCAGCCTCCTCTCACCAGCACTGCCCGTCTGCTGGATCACCTTACCCATGTTACCCATATTGGATCACCTGCAGGGATAAAGTTAACTGCTGCTAGTTTCTGTTATATGGGGTCTACATCTCCTCCTCCACAAAGTTTCTCTGTTATCAATATAGAAGTAATTTGCACAACAACCTTACAAGATATCTTAGAAGGCACAGCAAGTTTCTAGCATCTAAGCTCTTTCTCATTTTAAGAGTGACTATCTGAATAACTGGCAGGGAGGAGCTTGGCTGCTCTGTAATGCAGAAACTTGGCTAGAGTAATGCTGTTAGCATGAAACAGCAGCAGATCCAATGCCCAGAACTTGAACTGAAACTGTTATTATTTCACATCTGTACTGCAGCATTAGCCACAGGCCATGACCAAGTCTGGCCCTGGTCCTTCTCAGATGAACTTTTATCTTTTAAACAGACAGGGGATGACAAAGGTGTTTGAAAGGATTTAATGCAACATTAAAAATAACTGACAATCACAAATTTGTCTCTCACTGAAAATTAAGTGCAACCACTGTAGGACTTGGGTACTTTGGAAAAAAAATGATCAGGCAACCGGAATCTTTGGTAGGGCACAAGCATTTGCAGTCACAGAAGACTTTCTGTTCTTGCAAGAAATGAAAAAAGTTCCACAAGAGGTTTCCATCAATGGCTGGCTGCTTTTTGCAGGCACTGGTGTGACAGTAGAGAGCACTGTGAGGCAGAAAGATAGGCAAGCAGTGCATGCAGGTCTGCTAAGAGAGATCACTCCCAGGATGGTCAACTCAACAGAAGAAAAAGGGTCCAGAGACCAAAGGGCTACTTCCAATATCGCACACTTTCCCTGACTGGTCCCTTTGCCTCTTTTGCCCACTCTCAGGCAGAAGACAAAATATTTGAAGAATTTCTCTTAAGAAATATCAATACTCAAGTGACAGCTGGATCCTAGGTCATCACAAGCCTACATCCAAAAGCACCAAAATCTCCTAATGCTGCGGTGCGAGTTGCAGCTCTGAGGCTGAGTTTGCTGAGGATGTTGTGTACCAGCTGCTCGTGTGTGATCCCCAAGCCCTTCAGCCCTGTGGCCATGAGGGTCACCACTCACAGCAAAGTATTGCAGTGGAAGAGGTGTGGCTCTGACACCAGGGAACCCAGCTTTGGTCTTTGATGAACTGTCAGTGACTTACCAGAGAAAGTTTTGGGCTTTCTTCAGCAGGAAGTCATGCAGCTCTTTAGGGAAGTAGAGAATTTTTCAAAGGTTGGAGGGTGCCCCTCTGCCTCTTTGGTGAGCTGTGCTCATGTCACCAGAACCGAGCCGTGCTGAGCACCATGTCGCTCTCTCAGCAAAGAAAAGCATTTCATAAGTTAGCTGCGTACTGAAAGTGTTGGCACTGGAGAAAACCAAAACAAGAAGTAGGGGAAGATGGTTTTCTGGTGGTGCACATGCAAGAGAAAAGGACCATGTCAGGATGCCACCTCTCCCATTGCCCGTTGTTGTGCCAGTGCCAAATCACTTGTGCACAGCACGACAGGAAACAGCAGTGCAATGCTCCTCACCCACATGCAGCAATAAACATAGCATCGGCCTTGACAAGGGGACAACATCAAAGATGATGTTTGTTTTATTATAGTCAACGTGCAGGCATCATGTTATCTTAGTCATACCAAGACTAGATAACTAAACTGCCAGGTTTAATGTTTCAGGTCACATCAGGGAATAGTTTTACCAGCAGATGTAAAGATCGTCATTTGGAGTGAGTAGCACTCAAGGTCAGAGTCAGCAAAACCTCCTCTAAAAATAGACTCTAGTTGCAAAGTTAGTAAGGTTTCTTTTGTCGTTCTGCTGCACTTCACAGGACCCAGTTACCTACAGCACCCACCTAAGCTTACAGGTAAGGCTAAGCAATATACATTTTCTGCTGTATTTCTGCACCTTTTTCCTTCTTTTTGTAACCTGGTTTAGTAAAGCAGGGAGGGGGACTGAGAACTGGAAAACTTGCTGAGGTAACTATTAATTTCATTAGCTTGTTGCAGAGAAAAAAAAAAATTATTACAGACTCAAAAAGGTTTTGAAAGTATAATGTATAATTTTAGAAAACCAAATTTGTTGTGTTACAGAAATCACTTTATAAGTTAGGAAATTAGGTGCCGAAAGTGTAATTATCCTGGAGATAATTTCAATGTAAAAGTTAGGGAATGAAAATGCAATTTTTAAAGACTTGTAACATCTGTCCCAGAATATTTTGTCTATTCTTCAATAATTGTTCCACCCTCCAGTCAAATCTAGCTTTTCCAATTGAATTAAAATTCTCCCAGATGATGCTATGTTTTAAGTTTGTTTGGACACTGTAATAATATTTAATAAAATGTCAGCTTAATCTGTTTTCAGTTAACCAGTCCACCCAACAATAAAGAATGAGGGGAAAAAAAAAAGTTTTAAAAAGTCATATGTGGCTTAGAAATTCGTTGAAATAACTGGTTAGTTTTGAATATTCACAGCAGGAGGGCCTGGGAAATAATTGTACAGAGGCTGCAATTATTCTGGTTTTAAGCTGTTTAAAGATGACTGCAATAGATGAACTATTTTATAGTCCATGAATGCTTTAAGCATAAGAATGCAGGGCCAAAAAAAAGGAACTGAAGTAAATGAATTTTGGTGAAGACTTGGACAGGAATAGGGAACACAGGATTGTATTCTTTGCTTAGGTATCCTACAAATCCAGTTTTGGAATTTGGTAAATTCTTTTAGGGGTCTTTTAGAGAAATATTTTTTAAAAGATTTCTCCATCACAAGAAGTATTTGTAAAAAAAAATAACCTTTTTGGCCTAGTGTTAGGGGGAAAAAATCCCAACAAAACAAGACAACACCACCCAAGGAGCCTTTGCAGCACCACAGCTCACTGCACTACCCTCGGGTGCAACAAGTGTGAGGTTACAGGGGAAGCACACAGCTCTTCATGGCTTCTGCCAGCCTTCGGAGTCTGAGCAAAACAGCATGGGGGGGGCATATCAGGGAGCACCATTTTCAATTAATTTCATTAAATCATCTGACAAAACAAGCTTTTGTTACTGCAGCTGACCAGCTCTCAGCTCAACTGATGTACTTTGAGTTACAAAAAGCTTAGAAACCAAAGCACTGTTTACCCTCCTCCCAAGTGCAAACACTGTGCTACAGACATGTGCACTGGCTTCTGCAAGAACTTTCCAGTTTATAAAACAGCCCTCTGCTTAGTCATACTCAAAAAGGGCAAGTACTTTTTCACCCTGAAGGGAGGTATGTGTCTGGCATGTGGGCTGGAAATGGAAGAACAGAACATTTCTTAAAAATTCAAGAACTTGGTGAGTAGATCCTCCCTAACTATTTCTGAAGACTCTCAGTCATTAGAGCTGATTTTTGTCTGCTTTCAGCACTGAGCCAGTGCTTACTTGAAGACTGGTTACTAAATTAGAGTCAAGTCTTCTGCACATTTTATGAAAGTGTAGAACTGATATTCTCCATCCTTACCTTCTCTTGGGTCCTTCCCTCTTGTACAGACTTGTTACAAACATTGGTTATCCATGAAGTTCTTATCTAAGGTGGTTTAAATTAAACTGAAATAAGTAAGTAAAAATAAAACCATTAGTTTTGCAATCGTTTGTAAGGCCAGAAGGTCTCAGTTTTTACTCCCTGGAAGATAGAAGTCCAGCAATTTCAAATGTGTTGAATTCTGCCTGATAAATAAAAATATTCAGTAAGTCTGCCCTCTATCCAAGATCAGAAAAGAAAATGGGAGTAATTTCTTAGTAACACACTCTTCATGCAAAAAAATTACTTCTTAATCTTTTTTTGTTCTTCTGCTGGATTTAGTGTTCATGGCAGTAGATTAACTATTTTAGTCCCCAGTTTTGAGGGTCAAACCACCAATTAATTTCAAGGGCACAAGGGCAAGTTTATCTCCTACTGCACTAAAGTGGGTATAAGGTCCAGTTCATATGTCATTATTTTGTAGACTCCTCATGAAAGGCTCAGCACTGATAGGTAGTTTTCTTTCCTTCCCTTGTCATCTTGGAAAAAAACTTCTGATGATACCACAGTTCCACTCCTTTTTCAGAGCCAGCAACAGTTAAGAAGCAAAATCTGAAAGCATCAGAACAGGAATAAGATTAAAATCTGCCTCCACATTTACAAACAGGTTGTATATTTAGGTGTTTGCTAAATGCTAAAAACTTTCACTTCCCAACTAAACCAGGTAAATTTGTGACTGCTTGGTATTTTCAGAGAGAAGTAGCTTTTAGACAACTTGGAGTACAAAACCAAGGCTTGTACACATGTGCACGCCAAATTAAATTTAATAAAGCCAGCATCAAAAGCACTGCTAGCACAATTGAGCAATGTCATAGGAGCTGGAAGAACTTCCAAGAAGATGGACACATGGGTAGCAAATTATTCTGCTGTATAAATTAACTAGAAACTATTCTGCTGTATAATTATGGACTGAAGTGCGCATTAAGGCAAGGAAGTCCTGTGTCCAGCATGACAGAACAGGTAATACTTCTAAATGAAAGAGTACGGAAAACTGTCTTCTCTCCATTTTTCTTCCCACTTGTTACTTGTTTAGGCTCTCTCATTGCATATTTATACCAATGCGACTGGGCTCTGACTTTATTGAAGATCCAAAGCTTCAGGCACACAAATACAGCTACAAGTTGGCAGCCAGAGTACATATGGTGGGGACAACAGCAGTGATGGAGGAACCCCCTGTGCCAGGGAGGGGTGCAGAAAAGGAAAGGATATATAGGCCCTTGCATAGGACAAAGGCAAATGCAGTCCTTGTCTGTGCATGCCTCATCTTTTTAAGTCTCTACAGCTGACTCGGATCTTAACTCCCAGGCATAAATCTCGCCAAATTGTTTGGCATCTTTATACACCACACTAGGGCTTGCACAGCATGCTGAGCCAAAAATATTAAGAAATACAGTCTTGTTATGTAGCTAAGGACTTACAGCTTTCAGTCCCAAAGTATTCAGAAACTTCTGCTACATGTGAAAAACCAGCATTAGAAATGTATACAATACCCTGGAGGCTCTGATGTTCACCTCTAGATAAAAAGCTCAGTTCCTACCCATTTGTAGGGTTACCAAATTGTAAAGTTCATGACTGACATTTCCAAAAGAATTAACTCACTCGTACAAATTTTGTGGTGGGATTGGACATCCCTTCAATTGAACAGATTAGAAAATGGGCTGCTACATTCTATGACTTCACAGGGCCTTACTGGAAATTTTGGGTTAATTTGAGTAGGTTCCAGGGACTCCAAACATGGTGCAGAAGGCAAATCTTTCACTGTCATATTAGTGCTCCAGCCACTAGACTGTGTTCATGCTCTGAATTAAACAGCAGATAGACTGGCAGATTTTTTTTCCCCCCTTGCACTTTCTTTCCTCCCTCCCTGCTTTGTTAAAAATAAAATAAAAAAGCTAAAGAGCTGTATAAGAAATTCCATCTGGCAGCTGTAGAGTAGATAGTGAACATAAAGAAGAGATTCCTTTGCTGTGCCTAATGCATGCTGCTTATCCAAATTAGCCACACAATTACTTCTATCAATGCAAAACTAGTTTAATGTTTTTTTTTTTCTAGTGCACAGCACTTGAGAATGACTTAAAATGCAGTGTAATTTGCCACAGTGTATGTCCTGAAGTGGCTCACTAATGAAAAGAGGATTAACTCTCCATTATTCTGAATTACCATTTTGTGAAATCACTAACAATATTTTCATTTATATACATATAACCCAAGGGGGACAAATATTCCAGCCATCCAAGCGATTAAAAAATAAAATTTATTAGATAACATGCTCTTTGGTCTTATTTATGAAGAGAAAGATTAGGGCATAAAAATGCAGATGACTGGATTTTTATCATCCTTGTTCTGAT
This sequence comes from Tichodroma muraria, assembly GCA_013390105.1. Classification (NCBI taxonomy): domain Eukaryota; kingdom Metazoa; phylum Chordata; class Aves; order Passeriformes; family Sittidae; genus Tichodroma; species Tichodroma muraria. Next base: position 88,421 of record WAAG01030320.1, read on the forward strand.
AATACCCTTAAGCCCATGACGGCAGAGCTGGGGAGCACGGGCAGTTCAGCGGTGCGTGCACGCGCAGGATTGAGCGGCAGAGCCCGCGGGATGCTGGGCTCAGCGGCGGAATCCCGCAGGCTCCAGCACTTGCAGGGCCCCACCGAGGTGTGCCCCGCACCCGGCTCTGACCAGCCCCCACAGGTGGCACAGAGAGGGAACAGGAGGGTCTCACCAGCTCACACAGCCTGGCCTTGGCACAGGCCAGCAGAACGAGAGGGAAGCTGTCCCATCAGGGAAAGGGTGGGATGAGCTGCGAACCGCCCTGCCTCACTGGGAGGGAGCTCCTGGCCGCAGATACAGGGCTCTGTTCCTCACTATGCCCTGAAGCTGGGCTCAAACCTCCCTGCTGGGGAGAGCCCTCTGAGACAAGGGCAATCCCACAGCCAGCTGACTTTCCATCACTTCCCCATGAAATAAAGACTGAAGCAGCGTTTCCAGGAGCAGGCAGAGTCAGAGTTCTTTACACGAACGACATAAGGACAATCGCTACTCCAGAGAACTTCCCCGTGGCCCTGGGATTAGCTCAGCTGGTCAGAGCAAGGTGCTAATAATGCCAGGCTCGCAATCTCCACGTGGGCCATTCACTTATGATGATTCTTGTGGGTCCCTTCCAACTCAGACTATTCTGTGACCTCCGGTTGTGTGTCCCCAACACAGTGCAGTGCCATGAAGTGGCTGCCAAGCTGGCACAGCACTGGTACATCATTCAGCCTGCACTAATTCATCTGTAGCCTACATGAAGCACCGCAAGGGGTGGGAGCCTGCTCCAACAAGCCCGTGCAGAGGTAACCCTGCAATCTGGCTGCCATCTGACTGCACCGGTGAACGCTGCGCAAGAGATGGTCTCCTCTCCACAGTCTGCCAGAGAAATCTGAGCTTTCCCTGCCTGGGCTTGTGCTAAACATTCATCCCTAATACCCACAACAGCATTAAGAACTGTTAAGAATTCAAAAAAATTCTAATCTCCTTTTCACTTTTTATTCCAAGAGGGCTGTCCTAGGGAATAGTCTTCCTGGAGCTCTGTTTGGTGTATGTAGAACAACTAATATGAGATGAGGTTCGACATCTTTGATTCCTGGGAAGACGCAAGCCCTTCTGCCCCCAACCAAATGCTTCATGGCAATTATTTCCAGAGTTGAAGTAGCAAACCAGCCCTTTTGCCCCCTTTTCCCTCCTCTTAGTTAAACTCTGTTACTTACATAGTCTAGAGTCAGATCTGAAATACATGTTTTATTAGAGGAATTTCAACTGATGTTTTCCTGTGCTCTAATTAAATTTAAAAATCCCCACAGCAGATAACATTGGCAAGGCATAAAAGAACATAGCGTACTTGAAAGTTCAGGGAGCATATGGCTTCCTGAGACAGACAGAAACAAGGATTTCTCAGCAGTGGTTGAGCTTTCTGAGTGTTAACCAAGCTTCAAACTGCGCCGGTGTTCCAGTACCACAAACCATCAGTTGCAGATGTAATTGCCCTGTTCTGAGGTGTAACAAATCAATGCACTGTGGCCACCAGCTGTGATTACTTATTACATTGCTTTCTCTTCTTCCCTTCCTTTGCTCCGTTCCCATGTTATGGGGCCATGAATAGAAGTAGTCAGTTCTTCAGTATCAAGGCAACAGGCTCTCAGTTAAGATAATTCCTTACTAGATAAATAGCAGTTCTTATCAATTTCTAGATAACAGCCTAATCACTCGTGAAGTCAGACTGTCTTAGATTTGTATCTCTGACAGACAAACATTATCTATACTGCTGGACTGCATGTAGAATTAGCATAATTGTGGCATGGGAAGGAAAAAGCCTCTCCCAGGGCCTGGCTACTGGGGCAGAGATACGGGCCTTGGTACTGCACACAGGCATGCAACACAAGTCCAAAGTAAATTTGCTACAAGCTGGAATTCTCAGAGCCCTTCAAAAATCTCAAGAGAGGACCACTTAGCTAAACATCATCATCATGTTTTAAGAAGCTTGGCTGAAAGATACATCTCCTTGCCAGTGAAAGCAAGCCAATTTTTGAACAAAGGTGTACACTTGCCAAACAAAAACTGACTCTACAATCTTACACAGCTTTGGAGTAGGAAAAGAGGAATCATTTGGCTTTTTCAAGCTTTGTAGAGAAACAGAACATGACAGGCAGAAAAGAACCCAAACTGAACAAACAAATCCCATGGGTACATGGGATGTCAGTGAAAAATGGACATCCTGCTTTCAGGAGAGCTCTACAATAGCCGCATGAAGGCATTAGCCAGATTTTTAGAATTAAAAGGACACAAACATTCAGCAGCCAACAGAAAAAAAAGATCTGGGAGCAACTACAGGATTCATTGCCTGCAAGAAAGGTAGATTTTTGGCAGGCTCTACTTGCACACTTCATAAGACCAAGCCCAACTCTACATCTTGTTACAAGTCTCTTACAGAACCACAAGGTTCAATTCCTCCCTTCAAGGGAATAAGAGACATGAACAACTGCTACCCTGAGACATCAGAGTCCAGTAAGAGAAATAAAAACAGAGCCCGAAGGGACATGAAGCAGACAGGGAATGTGCAGCTGGCAACATTGGAAAAAGGAGAGTAGAAGAGAGTACAACAGCACATGCAACAGTCACCTGAAACAATACATTTCATCTCCCTACATTGCTGAAAATCACAAAGGACAAGCCTTTAGGAGGGTCTTAACTAATGATAAAAAAATCCCAACAACTTAAACTTTCACTCAGTTCCCTTAGGTGCTTTAGATCCCTAGGCTGTTAGACCTACCAAATTCTTACCAATGGATTTTTCAGGAAACAAATTCCTGGTAGAGACTGAACTTCAATAATCACAAGCCTTTGAGTTTTGCTTCCACTGCTGGTGAGCTCATCCAACAATAAATTCCTCATCTCACTCTGTGGAGGCAGAAATCCAGGCGCAAGTCTGTGTTTGCCACAGACCAGGTTCATCTGTCTCGAGCAATGCTCAATCATACCTGGTCAGTGCTGCCCCCAGGATCCCACAGCTAGAGCAGGAGTCACTTGCTTTGTGCTTCCTTGGGTTAATGTTCTGTTCTGGTTGCATTCCAGTTTCTCACACATCCTGAGAGTGCTACTTCATGGACAAGATGTCATCAGGAAGCTGGAATGCTGGGAAGAAAAATGCATATACAGCAGTCAAAGTAGATCCTGATGAGGACTATTGTACCCCAGGGGCATTTGAACTGGAGAGGCTCTTGTGGAAGGGATGCCCGAAGTACACTCACGTCAATGAAGTCTGGCCCAACCTCTACATAGGAGACGAGTAAGTGTACACAGTATCCCCTGCCTAGCAGATAAGTGTACCTGGTACATCTCCTCTAAACAGGGAATGACCAAGCTCTTCTAAACACAGCTCACTGACAGGGCAAAGTGTTTGAAACCACTGACAGATGTCAGAGCTCCACAGAGCAATCAGAGCCTGGCGTGACCCTGACTGCTATGCTGCTTCAAGAAAGCGCAGAGTGAGGGCAGCCAGGTCTGCTGTTAAAGACAGAGTGACAGCACCGGTTGTGGCATCAGTGTAGGCTGCAGAGGTTGAAGCTCGTCATGATCCGTTTTAAAATGCTTCATTTCAAGGAGCAATTTGTTATTTATCTTGGAGTGAAAGTTGTTCCACAGTTACAGAGTGTGGCCTGGATATGTTGGCCACACCTTAGGTTGGTTTAGGCCTAAAATGTAATTCTTGAAAAGTGACTGAAGAGACAGCTCACCCTGCAGTGGTATTTCTGCATTTCCAAGCCTGTGCTTGTATACATAGAACACTCTGAATTTCCAAATTGCTCAAGAGATTAAAGCAAACAGAACCCTGAAGAAGGCAAAGCTGCAGAGATGTCTCACTGATTAGACCAAGTGTGATTTGGAAAAAAACCAAACCCACAAAACAGACTTAGTTCTGCTGTGCACAGGACTAAACTAGAAACAGCCTATTCCAAGAAGTAGAGAAGACTGCTGCAGCAGGAGACATGCCACCAGAAAATCTCCCAGCCCAAGCCCTGAGCAGAGCAAGAGAGATTTTCTTACCCCTTTGGCGTTACTGGTCCAATTTCCATTTTCCTCTACACCCTGCACTAACGTGACATTTATTTTTACATCATCACTGAAAGAAACAAGTAGGAGCCCCAGTGACTCCAAAGTTCTCAATAATTTTTTAAAAGGTCCTAAAATTCATCTGTTTCCAGCTTATAAAAGAGGAAAGATATACAGCTTTGGAAGTTACAAGACTCCTAGTATCATCCACCAATTACTTCTGTGTCACCAGAGGCAACAGAAAGACAAGAGTTCTGGTCTTGAACCAAGCCAGGGCTCCCACTTCTAGAGATAGGGGTGGGAGTGTGTGTGTGTGTGTGTGTGTGTGTGTGTGTGTGTGTGTGTGTGTGTGTGTGTGTGTGTGATATAATATATAAACATAGGATAAANTTCAGGAACAAAAGAAAAGGGGGTTGAGTTTTTCTCTCCACATTCTGCCCTGACCCTCCTGTTAGATATTTCTAACTCAAGATTCACCATAAAGAACAGCCTCTTCTGACATTTATTTCCTACTTCCTTGTTTAGAATCACCAGCAGAATTAATCTGAATGAACTGTTAGAATAATTTTCCTCTAATCTCTGTGATGAAGCTGTAGCTGTGCCTGCTGAGCAAAGGGATGAAAGGGATGTAACCAGACAAGAAGTCAATCTCTCAGCCCAGGACAGCAGTCACTGACTCTTTCCTGTAATCTTCCTGTAGCAGTGGCTTCTTACACCTTGTAGTTTAGTAAAAGCTAGAAGGCATGACTCTGAATACACCACACACCTGGCATTTCATACAAACTAACCAGACGAACAGAAATACAAACTTCTTGAGAGGTACATAGAGCTACACCCCATTATGCTGGGCAGTGTATTTCTGCTGAGGACTGTCTTAAGTCAGGAGGAAAACCAGTGGTGCTTCAAAGGAAAACAAGTCCCCCACCATGACAAGACAAAAGAATGAAAAAACCAATGGGGAAGGAAAGACAAGTGAGGAGCAGGTGATGTGGAACAGAAATAAAACTTCACCAGAAAATGGGACTCCCAAAAGAGAACTATTGTCAGCTAGGCAAGGGCAACCTTGACATGGCAGAAAATCTGAGAGAACTGCATCTTGCCTGCATCTGTCAGGCAAGATGCAGGCTTTCACTACCCTAACTAAAATTTGCTTTGAAATAGGCAAAGTCCAAGAATCTTTATATCGTTCCTGAAGCCAGCTCAGTGTCTTACTCCTGACCAAAAGCTTACCTCCTCAGTGTGGCAGGGTTTTTGTATTGATTGAAGATCTTGCTTTAGAACTGGTGGCCAAAGAGATGCCACAAGCCATGAACAGATGTTGGGTGCATTTGCCTCTTTAGCCATGCTAAGTTAAGGTTCATCTTGAAAGAATTTGGTGGAACTCATCAACAAAATTAAATGAACACACACATGCAGAGTTTATCTTCAGAGCCTTCACATCTGTGCTTCATTCCTGCATCCTGCATTTACAAGGTTAACAGGACTTGCGACTGCTTATGGAAATGCTAATTAATTACCCTGACTATGTAACCACATCTTCCTTCTAATGCAATACAGGCTATCAAGGAGCCCTGTGAGGCCACTCCATCCTTTTGTTAGGAGGCTTCACTGCAGATGTTGCCCAGAGGCAATGAAATCTCTATGAGCCTGTCAGACCCAGAATAATCAAAGCCTCAAAGTATAACATGCTGTGTTCAGCTCCAATTGAAATTTTCCCCCAGCAAGTTCCAAGGGCTTTTAAAGACCAGATACTGGAATTTGCATGGCACAGCCCAGCGATAGGAATAAATCACTCTTGGACAAGATTTTGATTCAATTGCTACCAGGATTAGCATTTGCATGTATCCTTCTCATATTTAGAAGTCTTCTAAAGGGATAGAAAGCAGCCTTGTCTTTCTCCTTTGTTTCACTGGCCACCTAGCTGCTTGCAGAGGCAGTTTTACTGGCAGATCCCAAACCTGGTTCGCTGGGATCACATGGAAAATCTCTACCATATACTCATCTTGTAGTTTCTTCTTGCAGCCCTTCAGTGCATGTCTGAGATGATTTTTAGGCTTCCACATTTCTGAAGTTCAAAGTCTATTTCAGCTCAAGACAAAGGCCTCCCAATTTGTTTTCCTCTTAAACATTGACTTGATCTCATTAGGATTTACAGCCTGATAACAATTTCAGGTCTTGCCATGTTCTCAAACTATTAACAGAAAAAAAGAAGTCTTCTGATATGTAGTTCTTTACAAGTTAAGTATGAAAAATAATTTTCTGAGTATGCAGCTGAATTGAGCTTGCAATTCACAAAAGCTGTGGTCTGTGCGTGTGCTGTGCCATGGCTCATGGTCTTGAGAACTAATGCAGGTAAGGAAGACGAGCAACTCAAACCCACAATTTGGAGTGCATGATAATTAAGATAAATAACTAAAACTCATTCTCTCCTCTTACCTTTCTGCAGAGAAGCAATACAGTACGGCTTTTTCCAAGTGACTAAGTAAAAAGACAATTTACACTAACCTAGAAGAAAACAGATGGGACTCACTCGGGCTAGGAAACAGTTACCTCCCACTGTTGAGCATTACGAACTCCTAGCATCTACACCACTATTAATCATATAAAATAGAAGCAAATGCAGATTTAGATTATAACAACACTCTTGAGGACATAGTTTTAACTTGGGTAGAATGAGAACCTGCCAATTGTAACAGCAGTTTAACAATCCGGAAAATCAGATCTTTAACACCGGACAGTAAACCTCAATGCTCCAATGGTTTCCAAGACAAGTAAATCCTCTCCATATAACATCTCTGTTTATCAGTGATTTCTAACATTTGATAAGTGACTGAAGTCAAGACCAGGAACTGACTGACCACAGCATGTGTGCTTGATGCCTTTGCTGTATAGAAAGCAGAAAGCTATTTCCTCTGTCTGGGTTGTATCATTTACAAAAGCTACGTCCACCATTTTGGGCTAGAGGAAAATGAACTACTAAATCTTTTCTATCCCATATTCTGACAATCCCGTTCAACATTTTCAGTGGTACCTAAAAATTCTTATAGTTCACAGTGAACAGGAGGTATGCAGAGAAATAGAGCAACACCTCAGAAGGAAAAGGGGTACCATGTTACACTATCTCTAGACTCCCTCAGTGCTGGAGTTACTAAGGAAAATTGGGTCAGTATTATTGGATATTCTCAACATCTCTCCTCAGGAGGGAGAACTGCCAGATTTTCTTAAGAAAGTGTCAATATTGCCTATATTCAGTAAGCTTCTTTCTGACACTGACCATCTGGTAAATTATCAGCCTGCATCAAGCTTTCCTTTAGCGCTTAAAAAAATGGAAAAATTTGAGAGAGACGATTCCTCTCCTAGTAGCATGTTGCCTCAGATTTCCTCATGTTTTGTCAATCTGGGTCACGTCAATATGTGGCTTTAACAGTCTATACTGAAACATGCTTGCTTTGCACAACCTTTGCATGAAGTTTAAGAGACTTGGCTCTACTTGAAGTTGATAAGCACCCCAGTCATCTGGTTGAGCAGTACGAGCTGTAAAGTGCTGACTTACCTGGGGAGGGAGTTGCTGTGCCCACAACCTCCTGAGATATTCTGGAGGATTACTTCCCTTCCTTTAGGTGTACTTATGTTTTCCTCACGAGCTGCCATATCGTCCCTTTGTTAGCTGCTTTCAATATGCTTAACACTGTGTGTGAAGGTGCAGGCTCAAGTGCCTGCTAGTTCTTTTCCCCTCTCTTCCAATTCCATTGATTTGGGCAACTTTCTAACAAAAGCAGCTGGGACTAAAGCTTGTTATGACAGTGTTTTTGAAAAGAGAGAGGGGACTCGGTACACTGGAGACAGCAACCTGAAAGAAAGCATTCTTTTTCGTGTTATAAATACTTACATTGTTTCTTCCAGAAGAACGCAGTTTGCTGCAGCACTTGCTATTAATCCTATGAAATTTAGCCTTAAAACTGACAGCAGGCACAGCTAAAGTCTCAGACAAGCCCTCTACTTGCCCTTGCACAACCCAAGAGAGGTAAATAGTCTTTTGGGAACCATCTGAAAATGGATGACACTTTTGTCTGGGTCAGTCTCCCCTTTTGGTGAGTCTGTTAGTATCAATATATCCGTATGTGCAAGTGATTTAATCTCCAATTTTCACCACTGAGGTGGGATTCCCACATCAAAGTACTCCCCTTTGCCCCAGAACTTTAAAAGCATGTTTATGAGTCCATCTGCCCTACAGTAAATGCAGGGTCAGATTCAGAAAAGCACTGAGCTTTTGCTTAACATAGAGAAAAGGACTTCTGGGTATACTTAACTTTTAACATAAGTTTATGTCCTCTGAACTGAAGAGCTGATGAGCTTTTACATGGGACTAATCAGCCCAGGTAATCTCTTACTAAACTGAATTACATGGAAATTTTCACTGTTATCTCCCAGCCACATTTCACCTTCCTTGCATAGGAACACATTCAAGGCAGACACTGGAGACCACAGCAGACCACAGCTGCACCATGTGAAAGGAAATCAAGTGCTAATTACACAGATGGTGGAGATATACAAAATGAAAACAATTGCAAGAGTAGCCAAGTGATTACATCTTCACCTAGGCCGGCATTTGCAGCAAAATCCTCTTTACAATGGCTACTTAAAATTCAACCATAATCACAAAAATGGAAGTATTAATCACAATTTATTAGGAAACAGCAGCATCCAAAGAGGGGAAAAGAAGAATGTTGTTAGCTTGACTATTACAATCTGGTAGTAAGCCAACCGCAAGGGAAAAAAAAAAGATTACTTTTTTAGTCAAAAGTGAATTGGAAATAGAGTTATAAATCCTCCAATAAGGTAACAATTCATATATCCCTGAACAATCCTGTGCTATTAGTAACCTCAACCAATCAGATATTCATGCCTGATTTATTTCTCTCTTTCCTCTACAATACTGATACCTCAGGCATGGTAAAAACTGCAAGGAAGGCCAACAGCATTCCCCAGTCCTTGGGGTGTAATCAGAAGTATCACGCATGATGAAGCACAGCAAACCCCACAGGCTCTGGTCACAGTGTACAGAGGGATGGACGCCTTCTCAACAGCATCTGAGCGCTGCAGACTCAGCTGAGGGCGAGAGCAAAGCAGTCCTTCCCACAAAGCCAGAGCTCACTGCTCGCTACAGGCAGTCCGAGCAAACGTTGAGGGGCACAGTAACATTTCCATTTACAGGTACACAGGTCCCCCACGTGAGGCCTTGCCAGACTGTTTCTTGCTCTGTTAACTGGCAACCCAGCTGCTGCAAACCCAGCGTGACCCCAGGTTTAACTGCCGACACTACGGCAGTGTCCGTCTCAGCACAGGCCATCTCTGACTGGGAATGTTTATGATCAAAGTACAAAGTACTGGCTGACAGGAGGCAAAAAGCAGACAAACCTGAGCCAGTGTGACAAGTGGTCCAGCTGGGGTCTTGGCCTAGATTTTGGGGAAAGATTTTACAAGGACAAAAAGAGAAAAAAAATTTCAAAAAACAGTAGTAAAATCTCTTATGAAAATATAAATTCCAAGCATAAGACTGGGGGGATAGAGAGGAAGATGAAAGAGCTAAAGTACTTTCTAATCTTCATATTAGGTTTGAAACCAAGCACTCTCACTCTTGAAAAAGTGTCACTTCAGCTTTCTTCAAAACATGCAGATTCTAAAGCCCAAGGCAAGCATCTCTTGCAGCCCAGTGAACCCTATTTTCTATTACACAACTGTTTCTTCATATCTCCACACAACATGATATATTAGAAACCTTAGGAAAAGCTTTCCATAGACCAAAGTGTCCAGGGTATCTGCTGTAAAAAAGGTGTCTGACATCCACTTCACAGACTGTGTGCACTAGCTTGACCTGCAGGTGCAAAAGCCACATAGCCACAGGACCTGTACTAGCCCTGCTCCACTTAGGGCAAATATTTTAGGTCTTGTTTCCACTGACAGGTTCTACAACACCTACACACAGTTTAAGTGATAGCTATTCCAGTGAAAATGCAGAGAACTTAACAGATTTGAGTGCTCAGCACTGAGCATTCATTTTCTGGAAGTTTTTCAGATTAACAATATCAGTAGAAAAAAGAAAATATGCATCCGTAGTATAAAGAAAACAATTCCATTGGGTAAGGCTGCATTCAGTCCAAATGGTATTGCCAAATCAGTTTGCATATCAAGCACAATTAGAAAGCAGGTACCATTTTAAAGTCAGCCTGGGACAAACATTGAGGAAAACAGAACATAAATTCCTTGGTATACTTGTAACTCGCTGTTAAAAAAAAAAAAAAAAANTGAGCATTTATAATGAATTTTTGCAACACCATTCAGGTTGATACATTGCTGCTTCTGAGTCCATTTCCAGCCCAAGCTGGGAAACAAATGGAGCAGAGTAACAATGGGCATATTCCCTACCTCTGGTCAAAGGCAAAACAACAGCTAGTGCATTTTCAATGCAAAATGATTAACTGATTAAATAAAAAGGAGGAGGATTAATTCCATCCTGGGCCTGAAATTCACAGAATGCAGCTACAGGCAAGACAGCGATGGAAGGGGAAGTTCACAGGAGCTTGGCCAGGCTGAACTGACTACCTATGCAAGTTACTGAAAGACACTATCCCTTCTTTCTGAACATCTACTGGAAAACTGAGGCCACCCAACATTGCAAAATCAGGTCCTAAGGAACAAAAGAAGGCTCTGTGACTGACAAAAAAATGCATTAGTTGTACCTACTGTGTCAAAAGGCAAATTCCAGCCAGGGAAACAGGAAAATTTGATTTCATATAAAAACAAGCATCAAATGTTAATGACTGTAACCTATTGTTTGACATTGTCTTTGCTCAGAACAACTTCATAATTTAATTCTAATGCTATTTATTAGCCTGAGCAGTGCTTGCAGAAGCCGAAGTGTGATAGTATCTGCAGTCCATCAAAAACTTTGGTCTTCTACTGACCTTAACTACTCTGCAGTCCTACTTCCTACTCAGCATGTAACTCTCCACTTGCAAGGGTTTCCCTTGTGCATAGGTCTCCGACCTGAAGCCCTCAGTCTTTTGTAGTTTGTAGGATACATGCTTTGGGCCATGTCTGATGAATGAAAACAACATTTTCTCTATTCCAGCATCAGGGAGGTAAAACATTATGACAGGCTTAATTTGAAAGCAGGAACTGTAGCTTATACCTCAAGAACATCAAAATAAAGAGCAGTAGTTATTCACTGCACCCTTACACTTCAGCCAGGACATTTAACCTGTTTTAAGTACTCTCCATCCTTTCAGCATAGAACTGAAGTGTTCTATGAAGTGTATGTACACATTGTTTACTGGCAATGTGTACATACAGAGCATACACACCCGAAGGGAATCCTAAGGCACAAACCTCCTAAAAGGAAGAAGGAAAGTCTTCCTCAGTCAATCATTGCTACAGGAATACAAAGGGAAGGAGTAAGCATTATTTAACATGAGGTGAAGGTGGCAACTTACAGCATTAGCAGCAGGATGCTGCTGCTCCTCTGTCCTCCAGAGTCTACTGAACTTATTAGGTAGGCATCACCACGCTAAGAGAAGCTTTTATTTACTTTTTACATGATCATATAGGGGATGTGTGACATTATTTCATGGCAAAAATACCAGTACTGTCAAGACGTTATCATTCCTGACAAGAAAGGAATTTCTGCAGGGCAGTATCTACTCAGAACAGCCAGTGATCATGGGCTTAATTTAAGTAAAAGCAAGCATAGGTAAAACCTTCAGTGTCCATATCCCAGTTAAGTGCTCTAATCATTAGGTTCTTGACTGCTCAGAGGGAGGTTTTGACTTAGAGGTTGGAAAGGCAGTCAACTTCAAGCTATTGTGAGCTGTCACCACTAGAATTATGAAACACAGCAGGTAGCCCACAATGTCCTGTGTGACAGCAGCTACATTTACACATGGAAGTGTTCAGGAAAGGTTAATGGAGAGAGGTATTTTTATTTGGGAAAAGCTTTTTTTACATCATGCAGTAGTTATGTGAAAATATATTAACAGAATAAAGGCTATGCAGTTTTTTCTTTTTGTAAAAAGTTTTGTACTTTTCCTAGGCACTAATGAAACTTGACAGCTTTTTCAGAACAAAACTTCCAAACTAAAAGCTTTCTGTAATAGAAGAAAAAAAGTTTTTACATGCCTGGCCACGAACTCTGCATTTTTTCAAGAATTGCATCCTAAAGCAAGCACCTACAGTGGGTATTAAACATACCAACCAAGCTTTGCTCTCCTCTCTGACTTCGCTTGTCCAAGGGAAGAGAGGACAAGAACAAATGAGAACATTAGGCTAAATACATGACTTCCAGCTTCCTCTGAAGGCTAACATCCAATTACCTTATCTAGTTCTTTGTGCTTTAGACCTCTAAAGGTTTCAAACCTCTAAAAAAACCTTTTGGTTTGACCAAGCAAAACAATAAAATGGAGTTGTGATAGGAAGTTATATTCGCACAAGGATGGGATTTAAAAATTTTATTTATTTTTTATAGAAATGGAGAAAAACTCAGTAACTTCTTTTGGGGAAGAAGAGCTTCTTTTTGAATCCCAGGTGACTTTACTACTCACATATTAGTAACTCTTACTACATCCGCAATATCATTTGATGGGACAGAAGGGGATAACAGCATTCACGGGTCCTATTTCAAGTTCTGCCACCGATTTCTGAATTTAGACAATTCCTTCTATTTCTTTTTGTACCTCAAATTTGTTCTTGTACACGATGGATTGAAGCCAGTATTGCCTATGTGCAAAGGTAACAGGAAAATAGTTGTATTAAACATGCTCTAAGGTCCTGAGGGAGATAATTAAGAACTCCAAAAAGAATGACAATGTCTTAAGATCCTTAAAATGGTAAATGGTGCATTGTTAAAGCATTATCAGTTTCACTAACATTTAGAACATACCAAATCAGAGGTTTTCTTAAATTTTTTTCTAGTCTTGAAGAAGCTTCTTGACTTACATGACAGCTCTTGTTTTACCAGAAAAACCGCGCTGGATCGCTACAGCCTGGAGAAGGCGGGATTCACCCACATCCTCAATGCGGCCCACGGGCAGCGCAACGTGGACACGGGACCGGAGTATTACAACAGCATGAGTGTGGAGTACCACGGGGTGGAAGCAGATGATCTCCCCACTTTCAACCTCAGCCAGTTCTTTTATTCGGCTTCCAAATTCATTGATAATGCACTAAAGGATGAAAGAAGTAAGGAGGGTGCTGAAAATGGTTCAAACCAGTATAATATTTACCACATCTAATTAAAAGCATAGTTCCATGGGAACTTGTGGGAATGAAACCAATGAAGTCTAATACAGTTTAACAGAGACTATAAAACTAGTAGTAGGGAATCAGTTTAAGAGAAGGCAGTGATCTAATTGGGACCCTTCTCACTAATAAACCCCAAGAGCCCCTTACCAAGCACTTTTGTCAAAGTTCTCATCACAGCTTCTATCAAGGCATCCTGTCCGACAGACTTTTTGCTGTTGTTTTGACTTCTTCAAAAACACATCAGAGACAAATGGACATTGCACAGGTGCCATGAATATACTGTCTTTTCCTCCTTTTCCTAATTAGTCCCTATTAAACCTAAGACAGGTTTAATGAATATTGGTTCAATAGTGGTGGGAGTAGAACACAAGTGGTCTCAGACATTCCATGCCATCATTCCACAGCTTCATGCTCTGCAGCATTAGATTCTCTCTGTAAATATAGAAACCACCCTTCCTACCTGACCACCAGATCTACCCCAACCTATATAACCTCTCTGCCATCTTCCAAGCAGCAGGGAACTGATACAGCTCTGACAACAGTAATCTAGAAACATTTCATTAAGGTGTTTGTAATTCCTCAGCTTGATTACTACAATTCATTATCTGCTGATCTCCAGCAGCGTTCTATCAGAAAGCTTTACACTGAAGTGAAGTGTTACAGCCTACGCCTCACACTGACTTTCAACATTACTCTTACTCCTTCCCCCATATGCTTTTAAAAAAAAATCTCAGCAGGATATTTTACCAGAAACCAGTCGAGAAGCTTACAACTTTCCTGCTGACCTGTAGAGACCTTAATATCAGAGGGTCAGATATCAAGTTTCTAGCCTTGTGTCAGCTTCTGTTCTTGGCTGTCTAGCTCAGCTGCAGGCAGTTACTACCTGACTTGCTTCCAATAGCCAGCCAGGTCTTGACAATTTTACCCTTTCAGCAAGTACAGTCCACACAAAAGTCCCTTCCCTTGCTCAGGAGAAAACCTTGAAAGCGGATCGGTTTTAAAAATCAAAGTCCTAATAGCAGGAGAAACTGCTTCAGGAGCATACTTGCTTATGAAGAAAGATACCCAGCATTTCAAAAAACTGTGTCTGAAGCACTGCCTTTGGAAAGGAGAGGATAACTAACACTCACCCGTGTCTAGCCATGGCTGGAGGCCAGAGGTCAGCGTCAGACTGGAGCAGCTGGAATAAGAAATGCAGACTTCCTCATTCCCACCACCCTCCTGTTCCCGTAAGACTTTAGTCTGCTGTACTGAGGTAAAGAAACAAGCACAAGGGAAGCAGTAAGGGCAAGAAAAAAGCCTTCCTTCCCAATAAATACTGTAGGAGGAAAGGATGAGACAGGGGATATTAACCTTTTTGTTTCAAAACCACATCAAAGTCCAGGAAGTCCTGAGACAGTAGCAAGCACCAGCCCAGCAGTGGAACACAAAACCAAACTGAAGAGTGACTGGGTGAACAAACAGAACAAACAAACAAATCCGCACTCAAATAGATACTGCAAATTGCAGTGATTTCTGTAGCTGTAGTAATTTCTCCTGCATTCACATGGCTTTTAAACAAGTTAGGTAAGATCTTTTCTGATGAAGACCAATAAAATAAAGAACTACTGTAATACTCATGGAGAAAAAGAGCAAGCTCTTAGCTTTCTCCTGAGTGAAAAGTAAAATGTATATATGTACACCTCTTATCCCAGCCAAAGATATGCATAAAGAAACTATGCATGGCCCAGGAAGACACTGAGGTTTAAAGCATGACAGTAACTTTCCAATATACCTTTACAGAATAGAATGACTCCAGAAGCTAGACTAAAGTGTGGACTGATGCCTCCTACTGAAGAAAAGACTAAAAGTACCTGGTGCTGTCCTCCAACAACATAAATGTGAATTAATGTAAATGTGAATGTAATGAGCATTTGTGAATGCACATCTAGTGCAGAAAGGTGCTCACATTTCAAGTGCCAAATGAACAGGCTATTTTGTGTGCACCTTCCTGACAAAGAAGATCCATATTCCTAAAGGGGATTTCGTATGAAGTAACCAAGCACCTATCTCCGGTGGTAATGACATGGGACTTCAGTGCGTGGTGTTTAATACTTCTGATCAGTAACACCTTTGCTTTGCTGCTTTGTATTAGAACTGAGCAAATGCAGAGAGGAAAGGGGGGGGAAAGGAAAAAGCTTCAGCTTGTGTAACCAGAATGCATGCGTTAATGAATTTACTCTGGCTGTATCATGTTCTGGCTGTATCCGAGGTATGACCTTCAGCCAAATGATCAAATTAATTGAATAGATGTCTTCGTATAATGATTTTTGCTGGGAAGATGCTCAATAGTCAATGCTGTTGAAACAAGTTGTCATTCTAATGAAGAAGGCCCTCTCTGAAACAGATCGGAAAGCTTGGCAATTTGGATGCTGTCAAAAGAGTCCTAATTCTGACTTAACATTCAAAATCTTCATGATGGTGAAGAAACTCTGTGATCAGAACAGTATTTGCAGGCTTTAAGCATGGGCTGATGGACATAAGAACAGTTATAAGAGTAAGACTTAGAAGCAAACTCTAATGGGTCGCAATTATGCATGCTGTCATTCAGCTGTGCATAAAGCTTTCCCAAAACATGCAATTCAGACCATAGAGCAGCTTAAAATTTTTATCAGTGAGGCCTGTATAACATGAAAGGAAGACATTATTTTAAGAAGTTTCTAGGTTTCTTACTAAGCTACATATTTAATACTCATTCCCTTGGAATTTTACTTCCTCAGAATGTAGAATAGAGGGGAATGGCATTTTCACTTCACTTTAAAATGTCAGGGGAAAATACACTAAAGACAGAGATTTTTAAAAGAAAACAAAGTGGGAAGAAACATATGAGACAAATACAAAGGCCTGAGGCTTTTGACCAGACACCTCAACATTCATGGCTCCAGCTGACTGGAAAAGGAGTCCTGCTGCATTTAGACAAATTTTGCAGAAACACAAAGCCAAGTCAAGTGAAAGAACTATTTCAAAGACCTGTCACCACTCAGCAGACCTCTGTCTCTGTGCACTGATACTGCATATTCTGGCACACCTTGAAGATATAAGTGGTCAGAATCCAAGACTGCAAGAGCAGATTCTCTTTTGGGGAATGACGGTTCAGGGTGGTCCTTAGAATGGAAGAGACTACAGGATAGTACAGAAGGGACTGGCTCTGCAGAAGTGTCAGTGTTCTGCTGTAACAGGCAGTTGGCTCTTGACTATTCACACAGAGCAAAGGACAGAAACAGTTCCCTTTTCTGCAAGCCAGTGGACATTTCAGAAGATTGTACAGCCATTTTTTGCCTTTGTTAACACAGTATGAAACTGTTTTCTCCTAGATCTCCTGCATTTGCCACCCACACAAAGTAAAGTGTTCCTTGTCCCATCATGTATTTTATCACCTCAACAGCAACAGATTTACGAGGTGGGAAGCTCTAAAGAGAAGCACTGAAGGGCTAAACAAATGAGTGTTTTCATCCACTTCAAATATTTGCAGTAATAATAGAATGGATTATCATCTTCCAGGAGAGGAAGAGGCACTTTTAGTTATCAGAAGGACTGGAATTTTGCCAAGATGCCTCAAAGACTATCTGCTGGGATTAGGATGCAGACTGTAACCATTAATCCTTTAGTGTTGGCAGTTCTTGATGCATCCATTACACAGCAATGCTACTTGTGCCAAGGTATCCTCTTGTGCCTGGAAGCAAAGGAGTTAATCGGCAGGAGTCATGGCTTTGCACCCAGCACTTCTCACTAGGCACAGCTGACAGAGATAAACTATTATTGGCCCTGATAGCACGGTTTTTATTTTTTTCTCCTGTGGCAATTCTGCTTAGCAGGGTGTTAGAGAGTGTGCTCCATATCTACTTCCTTCAGCAGTTCAGCCTTTTGCAAGACCCTCTTGAGGGCTTTGAATCATTTTTGGAAATCTTCTGAAGTGTTTCAAAACCTGTCAATCAGACCTGAACCCATTTACTGTTGTCTTCCTCCACCTCCCCCAGATACTGCTAACACGGAAGGTTCCACTTTCACTTTCAACCTTGTTACTATCCAAAGCCAAGGACTTTCTGCTTCTGGAAGCCCCAAGTTAAGCCATGCAGTGTCACAGAGTTAAACTGTGGCATGTTTATTTGGAGATGAAAACTCTTGGCAAAGACTCTGCTCTCACAGGATATGAGACAGGCTCTTACTGCAAGAAAATGATCATATTAGACCACTCAGATGATGGTAGTGGTGAAACATCACTCGCATTCAACACAACAGGGTACTAGCCAGAGATTCCTATAGAAGCTTTTCTATAGTCTAAGAAGTGGTTTCTTTCCACTCCCTGGTTATACGCCTATAGCCTTTCTTATCCTCTGTCCCAAAAAATGGGCATAAAGTGATGCAGTCTAGATCTCAAAGGACACTACTGTCAGAACAAAAAAACAAAATCAAATTTGGTTACTTTTTGTGTCTAGTTAGTAGAACTGAGAAAGGCACTCCCCCATGCATTCCATTTATTCTCATGGAAGGATGGTCTGAAAGCACACCAAACCCTCCTACACCCTTGTGTTTTGGTCATTATTCCCAAACACAGAATTATATACACACTGTTTGTGAGGCATGTAAGACAAGGCTGCAGCAGGGCTTGCTATGATACTTAACACAGCCCCCAGGCCTTCTCTGCAAACTTTGTTCACAAAGAAAAGGATATTTGGTGTAGGACTAAATGGATCATCCCTACTGTAGTTGGTGTTCAGTTGTAAGATTTACAGCCTCCGTCTTCCCTCATGTGAAAAGACAGGCTTATTGAATGCTAGTAAGGGTAGTCAAACACCAAACAGAGCAGGGGCATTACAGAAACCTTCACTGTCAAAAGGAAAGGATTACCCAGTGTCACCTCTGATGTGTCCCTTTGTTCCCACAGGCAAGGTGCTGGTTCACTGTGCGATGGGCCGCAGCCGCTCAGCCACGCTGGTCTTGGCTTACCTGATGATCTACAAGAGCATGACAGTGGTGGATGCCATTGAGCAAGTGTCAAGGCACCGCTGCATCTTGCCAAACCGGGGCTTCTTGAAGCAGCTGAGAGAACTGGACATAGAACTGGCAATGCAGAGGAGGAACAGCAAGAACAGCCTAGCACCTGCTGAGCTGCAGAACAGCACCACCATCTAGCATTGTCCTGGCACGGCTGTGCTACTGGAAAACAAACTCCATAAAAGGAGGGGAGGGGAAGGTGTAGTTAATTACACAGTCACAAGGATCATTTGTTATTTGCTAGAAAAAAAACCCCAAAGTCATTTCAAATACAATATCAAGATGAGAAAGAAGGGAAACCAAATTTTAAATTCTTCATCTTAGAAAGTTCCAGCCTTAGAATTCTTTGTTACATCAACAAGAAAGTTTTTCTCTCTGCAAAAAAACCCCAAACATTTACAACACAAAGGCAAGCACAACTTAAAACTCTCTTCTAGTTGAGTACTAGATCAAAATCCTGATCCTAACTCAAGCCCACAGTCTTTAAGGGAATGCAGACAGGCACTCCTGAAGAAATCTTGCAGGAAAAACACTGAATTGTTTATTCCAGAGTCCTGAAGAGTTTCAGCGGAGTTGGCCTTTTTGCGCTGTTTCCTGGCAATTTTATGTCTTTTTTTCACAGTGATAATCCAGGGCAGCACAGCAGTTAAGAGAGCCTCTACATGAGGATCAACTACACCATGAGAACCAGAAACAAAGCAACACCCTTGAGAAGGTCAGATAGATGAGCAGCTACGATGGACAACAATTCAAGGAGATACATAGACATGACATTTTAGGACATTCAGTTTTAAATTGCGTAATTTGTCCTAAATCCTTCAACTGCCTTAATCACGTCCTTTACATTGTTGTGATGAAGTTCAGTGCTGAACTTGTAGAGCTCCAACAGCCCCCTAACTAATAATGGATTATAACCAGTTCTAATGAGATTTTAGAAAAGGCAGAAGACACCAATGAAGGCTTTAAAAAAATGCCTCTCAGTGACCTTAACAGCAGAAGAAAGCTGCTGCAGTGCTTCCAGACACTGTTCATATCTATCACTACCAAATGTTTCCTCCTATCTCAGCTTTAGCCATCTTAATAGGTTGTTGTGCTCCCACATAGTTACACTTGTTAATAATTGCATCTGTTGACAGAAGTGCTGCCAATACACTAATGGGGAGACCAATTTTCTGCCTTAACTTATTCCATCTTCCCTGCTCGATATAAATTATCACCAACTGTATTTTGAAACAATGAGAGTTTTGCCAGCATTTGATATTCTTAAAATGTACTTCAGAGAAGGATCACAATTAAGCCATGTTTACCTTTGCTACATCTTCAAAAAGGTGAGGTCCTCACCCTCCCTATCAGAATTTTACCTAATTTAATGTACCGGATAGGAGGTATTTGTTCAGTGCTGAGAGGAATGACCTGGCCATCAAGCACACAGGAGAGTTCTCTTGGTCTTTACCAGCTGACAAAAGACTTGGCAACTTTGGTATAGTATGAACTGTGTAAGTCTGGATACCTGAAAAAAAAACCACAGGGCAGAAATGTGCCATTGAGAACTGCAAGGATATGCTACTAACCAGAGTTGAGCACAACTTGACATATTTTTTGTAGATGTTAACAGTGCTTTGCAGGCTTGGCACCTCTAGTGTGAAGGCTTTTCTATTCCTTCACTTCCTTTTGGGGCCCAAAACCCAGTAAATCATTCATCTCCAAACACTAACCGCAGCCAGCGTTGCAGATAACCATAATGCAATGCTTTTGATTTATCATTTGGAATTATCTGCATAACAAACACCTTACCTTTAAATTCTCAGAAAAGCAGACCACATTTAACATAGCTAAACTACCGCTAAAAACTGAGTACAGATTAGAGATCACAATGTGAATAATATTCATGATAGAGATACTCAAAATCTGGGACTTTAAGCAAATTAAGTATCCCTATACCTGTATTAGGAGGGGAAAAAGACCCACTGAAAAAAATCCCCAGAAATAATAAGGAACTCTAAGTAATTTGACATTTCAAAAATAAACAGGCACTCACAATGTGGGCTTAGAGTAAAAACATTTTTGGATGGAGTCCCTCAACTCTTTCTGCCTACTTCCATAGACCTTCAAATGCACCTTTCCACACCACCTTATTGTCTACTGCAGTTTAATTCACACAGACACAGAACAGCTCCCCAGCCTCGTGTCAGACAAACCTTCCTCGCAGGCCCTGCTTTCCTTTACGCCGGCAGTGAAAGCTGAATGTTTCTTATCATTTGCTTTACAGACAGGAATTCTGTACCAGATGATCAACTAAAAGCTAACAAATATCTGTAAGGATTTCCCTTTGTCAAGCTACAGGTTGTCTTCTTTCTTGTATCCTGCATGAGAGCTTGATGACTGCTGTAACTGAAAGATGATTGGTCATTGATTTACATGCATAATTTATCTCCCTCAGCACTACAGAAAATTGCCAAGGCCATTCTTTCTATTTACCATGCTGATATAAATGGAGTTTGTTTCCATCAACCACCCTGCCAGACAGACAAATTAAACAGCTTATAAAACTGAGAGACATAGTGATCTAACATGGAAAATTAGTACCTTTAGCAGTCCTTCATTTCTGCTTATATCAGAGATTCTTACAATGTTAGTAAAAAACTGGTCACATTTTGCCCCACTGCTAGGGGATCAGGCAGCCTCAGCGGAAAAAACACTTACCATTCCTCTCTCTGCTAAAGGGCTGAGTGCAGCTTTCAGGAGTACTTGGCAGCTTCCAGATGAAGTATGTCCTGCTCCAAAGACAAGTATCTTTCCAGGTTTTGCCTGAAGGACTCTGCTGGCACAGCTGTGCCAATTAAGCAGTTCTGAAGTAAACATACTTTTCATTTACTTCCCAGCTATTTTTGCCTACTGTTCTCCTAGAATTAATGAGACTAAATAGAAAAGCAGAAGTTCTGGAACATGTGACTTCCACAAAGTGAGGCAACTCTTGCAAGCTGCTAATCAGCTGATTGACAAGTGTCAGCCAGCTACAAGCCAGGTCTGCAGGAAACACTCACACCGAACAAGGCAAGCTGATTTCCTACTTGCCAACCACCAATGGCATGAAGCATTCTGTAAGAGTGCATGGCCAAGAAAGCCTCCTGCCTTTCACAAGAATCATCTCTTGCAATCCTGTGAAGAATTTTTTGAAGACAGTAAAAGCAAGAGCTCATTCCCCTCTGGGATGGTGCTAGAGCACACAGTCAAAACTGACAATGCAAGACGCACGCAAGACAGAGAACAAGTACATCTGTCAAGGAAAAGACAACCTCCTTATTTATCAGAAATTTTAGTGCCACAATGCAATTCACAGCTGAACAGTTGTTATGGGAGAAGATGTAGCATAGTCCCTTGTCCTCCTGAAAGGAACTGAATTCCGATGTAATAAAATTATATTGGAAACTTGCCTGTTGTGAAAACACTATGCATCATTTCCCAACCAACTCTTAACCCATATAATTGTAAATACAGAATTTTAGCAATATGCTGGAGTCACGATACTCTGTTTCAGGCTAGCAAATGTTTGAAGTGGGAAGAAGGTTTGATTTGCCTGTATGGTACAGGCTTCAAAACTTGAAACTAAACAGCAGCAGATAAAGACCCAGGTGCCTTTTTCACTCACTCTAAAAACACACAAATGAAAAATCACAACACATAATGCTACCTTGAGATGCAACTATTTAACACAGATATGGTGCTAGTTCAACACACCTGGAGGCTGCACGTAACTGCATCGAGTTCCACTTTCCTTTTCCTAAGCATAAAAAAGGTGAGTTACTTTATGAAGACGAAAAAGTTCAAGTACTATGAATACTTTCTGCCTTCAGTGAACAAATTTGACAATGTAAGGGCATGAACCAAGGCATTTGTTGTATTGTGCTCTCCTTATCAGGTGTTCTGAATTCCTAAAACACAAATTACTGCACACAGTACCATTTGACCACAGATTACCAGAAACACAGATTACCATCTGACCAGCAATTTTAGCTCTCACTCCGATTCACTGTTTTAGACTGCTGCTCCATTGTATTAAAACTGAACAGGTCGTGCACATGAATCTGTAGTATCAGCTTCTTGATTTGGCACAACCACATAGTAATGGTTTTATTTAAAGAAATACATGTCTTTGACTTTCAGATATATGAAATATTACCTTTAAAGCTGTTTTACATACTGGAATGGGGAGAGTTTTCAGTCAAGATGGCCACTCCTTTCACCTTAACTAGCAACCTTACTGCAGTGATAATTGGCAATGTCCATATTAGAAACATTCTAAAAAATTATTACAAGGACTTTTTCTGGTGTAGGTTCACACATCCCACATCTGAATTTGTCCACTCACGAGATCCACATATAGACAGCCTTCTTGTCTTTAACTTTCTTGTCAGACTTTCTATTGCTAGATGAGAAGTGCTCATGTGTGCACATACATGCATATATACAGAACCCATAGATTCAATGCAGAATTTGCATCATCATGTCACCCAGCAACAACGGCAAAGGAAGAGATTACAATTCTATCATTAAAATACAGGTCAAACACCACATCTGTTACTATCATATATCCTTTTACATATATATTTACACTTTCCGTAGGAAAGAAGTTTCATACATTAAATATTGACAACCTTTTAAGGTATTAAATACATATTTATTCAATATTTTATTAAGATTATTAAAAAAAATAATCTTAGGTATTCTTTATTTTCACAAGGTGTATGCAATTATGATGAGTAACCTACACTTAAGCTCTGAACAGCCTAATCCAAACCCCACCAATTTTAATGGGCTTTAGATCAAGCATGTGAGAGCACTGTAACAAACACTGTTTCAAGGAGGTAATTCCCATGCAACATCAAACTATGACAAGACACAAGAGGCTAAAAATGGCTCATCATAATTTATTTTATGTTAAAATGTACAGCTTGGGGGGTGTAGTTTTTTGCAGTTTTTATTTTTGTTGCTTGGGTGGGTCTTTTGCAGGTATTTTTTTAAGTGACTGACTAAAAAGATAACAGATAAATACAAGAGTGTCACTGGGTCCTATTTTTACATGTATCAAGCCTCTTCTGTTCGGCCCTTACAGTCACTCTGTACAGGTACAAAGGCTACAAAAAAGGAAGCAATATAAACAGACACAAATAACTTTTGCCTTTTTACATGCGATCTGTAAGCTTAGTTTGAGCTATTCACACGCTACTGCTCTATTTTTTCCCTTAAAAAATAACTCCAATATTTTATAAAGATAGAAAAATCTACAGATGGAATGAAAATGTAAAGTTAGAGGCATTTCCATAAAATAGCAACTTTACACCAAATTCACTAATTTTTTTTTTTTTTAATCCTGCCAAGTATTTGGACATATACGAAAATGTTTCAAAACTTGACAAATAAACACTGAGATGTTTCAATCAACAAAAAAAAAAAAAAAGTAAGTTTTTATAAAACAAAAAGCTGCCTTTTTTCCTACCCAGCCCCAAAGAAACTGGTCACAAAAATGGAAAAGAGTCTCAACTTTACACTAAACATACAGCAATAAAACCCTTTGAACTAACCAAAACGTGAATAGCTTTTGCAGCTTTTTTTATTATTTTTACAAGTTTTATAATTAACAAAAATATAGTTCTGGTTTTTTTACCCCTCAAACTAGGGTAACCTAATCAAGGCAAAAAAATTAAGAAATGGCTTACTGTTAAGCACAACACTTGTACAGTACTACAAAATGCACTGTCACTAACAAAGACATTAGCGGCATGCAGAAGTGTCACCTTCAGAAACAAAATAATACAATAAAAGAACTGCAAAAAGGCATTTACATATGGGGAAAGGAGAGAGAAAAAGCTCATGATCCAGTACTGTCTGATAGTTTTGGAGTCTATTTATCCACATTTTTAATGGGAGCAGGCACATAAAATGGCTCTGAACCATCAGCTGCTGTGTAATTGCAGTTCATAGAAAGAGTTCTTCCTTTCCAGAGAACTTGAAGCTCAATGAAACAAACAAAAAATGGAAAACCACCTAATTCCCCCCAAAGAGAAGTTAAATCCCACAATGTTAAAAAAATAAACAAAAAAACCCAAAACAGAACAAAATTAAAAAAAAATAAACAAAAAAAAATATCAGCAAATCAAGAAATAAAGAAAAACTTGTATAAGGCTTTCTGCTGCATGCAGCTTTTAAATGGTGCCAACAAATGTTTTTGCATTCACACCAATTGCTGGTTTTGAAATCGTACTCTCCAAAGGTATTTGTGCAGATCAATCCCATACGCCAGTTTGGTAGCGTGTCTCTCCCACGGGCCTACCTTCTCATGTAGGATCCATTGAGAGACTGTTTGGACATGCCTGTGTTCATGTAGCCGTGGTGGCCCGGAGGAGTGTACATCATGTTACTGTGGGGCGCTGTCTGCATTGGCTGCTGTGCATATGGCTGAGTTCCCATCATTCCCATCTGCATCTGCATAGGGTACTGGGGGGTCTGATTCATATACCCATGATTACTGTGATAGCCACTATTCATCATTGGCTGGGACATACTGTAACCATTCATAGCATTAAGGGTATTCATATTCATGTTCACCGAATTCACGTTATAAGCAGGGGCTGGCATCAAATTTACACTCATGTTCATGCCACGCTGCATTGTTAAGGTCCGTGCAGGCCCTTGCATGGCCACAGTCTGTGAAGCTCGCCCATAAATTTGTGGCTGATGGGCTGCAGCAGCAGGTGGCAGAGGCGTGGATTTGGTTCTTACAGAGACGTGACCTTTGCTGGCCATCTGAGTCTGCAGTCTTTGGGTGTGGGATATTCCAATATTCGACGAAGTCATATTACGCTGCAAAAGGGGAGGTGGCAAATTCATGGGAGGAGGAGTAAGGTTGGGGGGAGGGGTCATGGTAGCCTGTGTTTGGGGTCCTCCAGGAACAGCATGTGGAGACTGAGAAAGCTGAACAAGCCCTGTGTTACTTAAGGGGGCAGACAAAGAGGCACTGTTTGCATAGGAAGTTACAGCAGCTGAATGGCTGTAAGGCAGAGAATGATCCATAAGCGTATTAGTTAACTGTTGCAGTTTAGCAAGGCTGAAGGTGGCAGATGGCTGTGAGTAATGCCCTGCTCCGAATTCACTCTGCCCCATTCTTTCGTACAATCCAATGTTGGCATTGCTAGTCTCGGGGATTTCAGTCAACTGCATAGGTGGTGTGAAATTAGCAGCCATGCTGCACTGGGATAACTGTTGGTTGCTGCTTGGAGGCCGTTCAACAACACAACCTTGGGGAGATTTTACATTACAAGTGGGAGGAGAATTGATGTTTGCTTGTTGCATCATACTGCAGCTTCCATTAATGTTAGACATCTGCTGGGTCACTGCACAGCTACTCTGTGTTAGGTTGCTGGACGTAAGGCTGCTGTACGAGCAACTGTTTTGAGAAGAGTTGTTTCCACAGATACTACTACCCATTGTAGAATCGTAACTGCTTGGGTTTTCATAGTTTTCTGTTGTGCTCTCGATACTTCCTAAGTCACTAAACCCACTGTCCACAACTTGTTGCGAATGATCAGAAACTGAGGGAACATCCATCATTGGGCTGGTCTCCATGTTCTGTAGAGACGGCACAGAAATGGCACTTTGATCTGGGCTGATCTGAGCATAGCTGTTCTCTAAAGGAGCAACATTTGGACTATTAACAGAACGAACTGACTGGCTGGGATGAGAGTGCACAGATGAAACTGGGCTGCTGTGGTCAGACTGCTGACAGTCATCCAACGTGGTCATCTGGGGACTTTGGTCGTTGTGGGCATAGTTCTGCAAACTTCTACAGGCCTCTTGAGTCTCTGCACAGTCCTGAAATGTATCTTCATGTTCACTTGTTTCTTGGGTTAGAGACTGTACTGCCTGAACTGTCTCTGAGTCAATCTCCATGGTCTCAGTACTCTCTCCCTTGAAATCGGAATGTAATTCTTCACCAGCTTTTTGGTCCTGGTTGTTGTCTGCATGATCATCATCAGATTCAGGCACTGGGTCTGAATCTGTAGCAAGTTCTTTCTGGTCACTTTCACACTCGTCAGCTGCAAGATCAACACCACAATCCATTAATCCCTCCTGGTTTGAATTACCAGTTTGAACATTTACGTCTAAAAAAGGTTGCTGAGTTTCCAGCATTTCTTTGAAAGCTTCACCCGGCAATTCCTCTTTCTCCACTTCTGTTGAACCCATGTGACTATCATCTTCATCATCTGCATCATGATCCTCATTGTGAGAAGGTTCTTCATCCTCCTCCTCCTCTTCCTCCTGATCATCCAAATGCACAGACTCCTCTCTGTGCACAAAAACTTCTTCTGCTTTGTCTTTTTCTTGATCTTTTGAATTGATTCCATCTTCTTCTATGCTCCTTTCTTCTTCCCCGGTTTTCATAGCATTATTTTCCTGTTTTTCAAAGGGTTCACTGGGTGGATGCAGGGCTTCAGGTTCTACTTCTTTCACCTCATCATCTGATGGTGGTAACGCTTCGACGGGTTCTTTAACAGCTTCCTCCATAACAGCAGGAACTGAACAGGGCTTGTCTTCAGCTACTTCCTTTTGTTCTTCCACTAGCACCTGATAGTCAGGCTCCATGGGAGTCTCAGGTGGAGTGTATAAATTAAGCTTAAAGCCAGGTTTTCTTTCTTTGCTTTGCCTCCATTTAGATGGACCACGTTTAACTCCTTTGGGCCAACCCTGCTTACTCTTTAAAGGTTCAAGATTGTCTTTAGTGCTTTCTTCCAACACAGCTACATCCTCTGTATTATCTTTGGGAGGTAATAGAGACAAAAAAAAAAAAATTTTAGCTTGCAGACTAATCAATATTTTCCAATATAAACCTGAAAATAATTTATAAACTCAAAATGTATTAAGAAAGTATGAAACAGGAGTTATAAATAGATCTCAAAACACAGTAGAACAATGTAGTATCTACAGCTCAAATACTACACACATAGTTTATGGTTTGGTGGCCTTTTAACAGACACTATTGGAACCACCATTTATACATCAGAAGAATCCCAGAGATTTAAATGACAAGACATGCAAACTAAAGCAAATACTGTCCAAATATTTGATTTTCCACCTCTGGTTTTAGAACAGAAGAATGCCTTCACTTTATAGAGACATTGGTCTAACACACATTCATCTTTATTGGCAGTAATGACATGAAAGACTGGAGTTCTCTTTAACCATTCTGGAGTACAAGCCATAACAAACACATAATCATGCTTTAATACCAATATTGACAAAAGGTGCTTCATTCTAGTACTTTCTCATTGGCAGCATATCATGACATGGCTCACAAGAGATGACAGGAAGCAAAAGATCATTAAAACTACCCACAGAGTGCATCAGAATACTAAACTAATCCATTGACTATAAAAAGAGGACCCAAACACATTCACCTCTTTCCTTTCTCCACAGATACCACTTACATATACTCCAGAAAATAGGAGAATTATCAAGATATAACATGCTGCACTTGGGAGTGTAGAGGCTTCAGTGATACTCCAATATTGTGATGATGTGCTCCATGGGCAGATACAAAACATCAGTCTAGTTAAAACAGTGCAAACCTGACTGCTGGGACATAGCTGCAACTTGCTACTATTACTTCAAATAACTTCTCCTGAGAAGCTGGAGAAAGTGGTGGTATTCTAATGTACCACACCACACAAGAGCTGTTTGAAAGAGAAATTAGCTCATGATCCCTCAAACTGAGGATTGCAAGGATGAAACTTTCCATGCAATTACAAAAATACTAAAGCAGTACCTACTGGCTTCTTAGAGAAAATACACAGACCTGAAAGTCTAGTCATTTCATTCTGGAATTGAAACTCATGAGCATAATTTGAGGGCCAGGAGGTCAAGGGAAGAACGTACATTCAGAATAACTCATTAGTAGTTTCACTATCCATCCATTAACTTTTCTAAGAGGAAATATCCTTGAAATCAAACTAGAAAAGCAGCTTTGAAAGGACAGTTAAAACTGTCTCTTTCATGGGGAAAAAAACAGGATCCTGGTGCTGAGGATATATTATGCCACAGAAGCACCAAACATTGCACTAAATTACCAACAATGCTGAATAGAAAGATATTTGTGTAAATCAAATCTTATGTTTTGCTTGTATCCTTTACCACTGATACAAAAACTGTATTAGACAATATTCCAGTGATACCCTTTGCACTGTTGAGTATGAAATGCCCTGCTGTAGGGACACAGAAGTTGTTTTTGACAATATGACAAGAACTTCAATGTCTCAGACTGGAAAAGATTTGTTTCCTGAACACAAAAAGCAAGTTATTATAATAATAACAGCTAAATACATCTCATTAAAAATTTCCAGATTTATGACA
>WAAG01030322.1:0-18494 GCA_013390105.1 Tichodroma muraria
ACGGCCAAACTACTACATAAGTGTAATTTATAAGGTATCTGGAGGTGTTTATTTACACTGCCTTTGGTGTAAATGGGAATAGGTTCGTAGGCTCTGTAGGATTTTAGGGCTTGTGTAAGGAAACACTCAAACTTGTTTCTTAGGAACTACTACTAACCAAGGAATCATTCCTTTGGTGGAAGTGAAATAGCTCACACTCATAAGACCAGACAGTCCTCATCAGGGGGGCAAGAGCTGTAACCAGTTTGTCTGTAGTAGAGAATTCTAATGTGTGCAGTTTCCAGTTGCTGGTGAAAACTCATACAGAGTTGCCAGACAACATTTATCAGCCCACACAATGAAAAAATATTTTTTGGCGCATATTTTTCAGTTAAACCTGACAAGGACGATGAGGGGCAAATTTTCTTCCCTATGGTCTCTATCACCTACAAGGGAGTATAGACCTGTTTGACACAGGAACACTTTTCTCCAACAGTTACCTAATGATCTAGTAAAGACAATAACAGGATTAAATGTAGCATTTGAGATTTGAGATGAATAGGTTATTTTATATTTTGAAAGCTAAGCAACACAGCTTTACCATGTACAGAACAGACCAGAACTTGGCTGAAGTCAGTGCCTTGAGGAATAGACCCCTTCTGGCAATCCTATTCAATAGTGCAAGAAACACCCAACCATCCTAAATGAGAAAGCTTTTTCCAAAAAGGTATTGTAGGGGAGAGACAAAGCCTTTCCAAACCTATCTTTACCCTGAAGAATACTTCCACTTTGCTCTGTTCACTGAATTGCACACTTGAAAAAAACTCCAAACCTCCTATTGACTCATTTAGAAACTGTCAGAAAAGCTTGGGATGCTCCTGTTTAATCAAACGATTGCCTTAAGAAATAAGCTCTATTGTCATTTTAAGTTCTGGCAGATGCAGTAAACATATTTGGGTCCAAACCACATTATAGTATGTTGTGCCTTACACTGGATCAAATACACTAGTATTTTCATAATGTGTTTTACACATGAAACAATGATAACACAACCTTTTTGCACTTACTATAGTCTGCAGATGAATAAATGCACAGAAGCCAGAAAACATCTACATCTATGCTTAGAATAGGTTTATTCTCACATCAATTGTAGAACTACAATGAAATTAATTAGGAGCAGAATAATGCCAAAGCTGCAACACAAGCTTGACAGTTCTGCATGAGGTCCTGCAAACATTCATTCGGTATGAACGGAAATTTGGCCTGACCCACATTTGCAGATCCTCTTGCTTTCAGCTTTTGTGAATACTTGAACATGATACTTCTGCAGCAAGTTCGGATCACCCAAAATCACCTAAAATTAATAATGCAGAATATTTGTGCAAAGTCAAGTTGAGACGTGTAATGGAGAGAAATTGCATTGGAAAAAAAAAGATTCTGGACGTTAAACATAGTCGTTTAGGGATCATTCTTTGCATGGAGCCAAAAGGACTTGAATTTCAAGTATCAATATGATCATGACCAACTGATTGCAAACAAGTTACAGACCAAGAATTATTCATAGAAATTATGTGATGAATCACTCCAAATAAATTTCAATAATGAGCAAATGAATGAAAATTGTGGTCAGGTCATGGAAACTTTATGAACAGAAGAGAGGAGGTGAAATTTATTGAGTTTCTTATTAGGAACTATTTGCCCAGATTCGCCTGCTACCATACAGTAACAGACAAGCTGCAGGAAGCATCTGTGGAGCAGATGAAAAAGTAGGCAGAGGAGTTCTTGTCCTGTTCTCTTGCCACAAAGTCCATTCAGTCAGGACAGCTATGACAGAAATACAGCTGCTTTTGCACTGCCAGTGCAGAGCAACGTACAGCATGAAGGAAACTGCATTTTTCACTTTTACTAAATTTCTTTTTTTTCTCGTTTTCCGTATGTAAGAACACAAATCATTTTAAAAATACCCAATTCTCTGAGCACCACATTTTAAAGTGTCTTTCAAGCTTGTTGCTACAGAATAGTTCAGCTGATTCAGCAGAGTCCTGGCAGGTTTAAAGTGGCATAAACAAGATCAAAATATGGTCATTAGTGGAATTCAAGCAATTTCTACTCAAGTAATTGCTACCCAGGAAAAGAATTGGATCCTGTGCTGAACGCATATGCACCCCAGTTACTTTTGATTGAGTGACTAATAGGGAATATATACACTGCCTCTGGAGCTCAGATCCAGTTCTTCAAAAGACTCAGCATTTCTCATGTTTACTTTCACTACATGGTACCTCTTTCCTTCATCTAAGATTCTTGGCTCTGTACAAGTATCTATGCATAAGGAAGGGAGATTATATCACTGTTAATAATAAAACTGCAATGCAAAAATACAGCAAGCACTTCAGTTTATTAGTGCAAATAAAACATTTCACTTCAACACACTAAGGACAGATTTATTTTCACTTGCTTCTTTATGAAATGGCTCCCTATACCGCCACATACATTTGCACATACATGCAGGCAGAATAGAAAAGAAATCATGCTGGTTCTTGGTTGCCCCCAGAACTGACATAGTTAATGTATGGTCCAAGAAGAGTTTTCCAATGGAATTTTAACCTTCTCTTCCAACAGAGATTCATGGATTTGATTCCTGTCATCACTGAAGCCAACAACAAAACTATTGTTTATTTCTGTGGGAAAAGGATCAGGTCCCTTATTTGCAATTTTGGCTTTTTTCAGAATAGTGTATTTTTTTATTAAAAGGAAATAAATCCCTATCTGCATTTAATCACACAACTAGCATGAAAATGAACTCAATGAATAAAAATGTCAGGAGTGGGAAATGATAGGGCTCTCTCTTAGCCAAGTTTTCTGTCTAAAATTAGCCTGCCTTTCTGGATTTACTGCTGTTATTAAGTGAATGTCCTTTTGACAATAAAGCAGTGCTTCTTGGATTTAGACAGTGTTGTGAAGAATATGATAAAGTGCTCTGTGATGTATGACTTTGATTGACTCAGGGGACCTTACTGTTTCGATGCTGTGGCCTGTTCTTTGTTTGCTAGATGAAGATTTTCTGTTCATTTAATACTCAGTTCAGGACTAGAAGTTGGAGAAGGATGTTTATAAAGATGCAGAGTACCTTGTTTCTGCCATACTAACATGATGAATTATAGTGTATTAAGAAAGTGTTGACACATGTGGGAATAGACTCTTGACATGCTTGCCAGTAATTAAGGAACATTGTATGTAAAGTCACTAAAAAAGTTGGAGGCTTATTCTTTGTTATAGGGATGTTTTGCCAAGTGCAGTTATTCATAGTCTTGATGGAAAATACTTGTATCTTCAAAATTGTTGTGGTTCACACAATAATGAAGGCAACAGAAAGAGATTCATTAGTACGAATTTTTTCAAGGTTTCCAATAGCTGGGTAGGTAATCATTTTCCTGCCAGAGAGGAAAAAGTGTTCTAAGACCAGTGCCTCACTGATAAATTACCTGAGCTTTACCAAAGCGGTCACAGGGCTTGAGGAGCTGCTCCTCAAGTGTAAGGCACTCTGCATCCTCTGCACAAACATCCCGAGACTGCCCCTGAAATCTGCTCTTTACATGCACCTCCTCACAGTCATGGCCAGGGCCGTAACTTCCCCACCTTCACCTCCTGAGAGCATGCCAAGGGCAGCCTCCACGCCTGGAGGAGGGAGCAGGTGAGAGCCTCACAAGGAACTGCAGCTGCCCTCCCTAGCCCTCCTGTGGATCACAGGGGTTCAAGTCACCATCTTCAGGGATTGCGGATCAATCATGATCAGCCCTCATGCCCTCTGCAGGAAGCCGCCTCCTAGCCCTGGTCCATTTCCATGGACCCATGCAGCTCCGAGGGGCTAATTTCCTCCAAGCTTTGTACAGGTAAGATAAGCATATTAGTCCACCAGACACCTTGTGCAGGGCATAAATCTAGTTCCCGACAGGATGTATTGTACCATGATGCTACCCCTCACTCATTCTGGAGAAATTTGTCCACTTCTCTATGCTCCACCTGGATGAACCTGTCCCTTTCCTAAAACTTAAACATTACTGCTGCTGACAAGAGGCTCTCATGTGCCCCAAGACGTATTTAAACCTCTCTTTGGCTTTTTTCCTTTCACTGGTGAAAGGTGAGCACCTCTCCATCATTTTGAGGGGCAGGGTTTGGCGGGGAATTAGCACAGTACCAGTTTCCTTAGCTTTCCCCAGGGAGCCTGTTGAGTTCATTGTAATGCAGCCCGGGGCCTATCCTCCCTTTCTTGCTTCATGATATTTTGTTTCCTTTCCTTCTGAATAATTTTCTTGAAGACTGAAAAGCAATCATGAGACATTTCAGCCAACTCCCTACTAAATCCTAAGATATGCCCTATTTAGATAGTTTTTTAATGTGTAATGCATACATTTAGCAGAAAGATTTTACTGAGGGACTTGGCAATTAGTATTTGATAAATGCTGAAAAATTTGGTCTGCAGAGAGAATTTACTACTTGATTCAAAATTACAATACACCACTGAAGGACAGACATTAGAGAGACTGAACAGAGCTCGTAGGCTGACAGTTACTCAAGCATTTGGTATGAATAAATGCATATCTCTCAATGTGAAATTTCTCAGCAAGACTGTGCAAGTGTGGCTGCTGAATACACATCACCATACTTAACAAGTCAAACTGCACCAATGTCAGTTCCAAAAACCTCATGGAAATACGTCCCAGTGAGCATTGCAGGGCTGTGTTGCCTGCACCCATGCTGGCACAGTTCGAATCCCTGGAAAATGTGACATTCTATGATTCAAAACCATCCTTGGATGTTGAGGGTAACACCATTCATTTATAAAGCAAGTGACAGGTTCACAGACAGCACAACTAAGCATCAAAGCTCTCAGAAGACAAAAGTAAACTGGAAATTATTTCAAGGGCACTTTTTAGTCTTTGTTTCTTTTCTACCTTCTGGTACACTCTTCAATATCAGAATTTTCCTCAGATTTCCCTACAGTACTGTGCTTAAACATGAATTCCAGTGCCTTTTGATTTATCCAAAATATTTAGTTCAATGAATTGTATTGTTTACACAGCCAAGTCCTTTTATATCTTTCCATTGGCCATCTTAGCCTCCACAGAGTGTACCAGCCAAATATATAAACTCTACATATGTTTCTACTAGAGTAACTGGACTTGCAATTAAGTCCAATTAGTTTTTACTCTCAAGAATTTAATCGCATCCATCATAGCACATTCAGTAAATCAGAGTTTTTCTTTCCTACCTCGTTAGAGATTTACTTTAACATTCAGCTCCTGGGACTGTATTAACCTTTCAGCTCTTTAAGGAAATGATAAAAAGAAAAGGATGGAGAACAAAATATAAACCCAAATGGTGTAACAGAGGTAGGTGGGGAACCATACCAGTTCTTCTTACAGTACCAGATCCAAGGGGCATTCATTAAACCATGAAGCAAATGAAGATGTAGTTTTACATGCAAAGTCCTGTAACTGATTGCAAAAGAGGTGTGTGGAGGGCAAAGGTATAACAGTGGTCAAAAAGGGATTACCCTGATTAGTGGAGAATAGGCCATTAGTGGCTATAAAAATGATGGCTTAGCTGCAACCTGAGATAGACTGTGGGAAGGATGGTGGGGCGAAGCACCCCTCCAGCCTGCCCTGCTCTCTGCTCTTCCAACTCAGCCAAATCTGCCGTTCAAAAACCTGTTAGGTTATGGTGGCTTCTGGTCTCACCCAACCAGTCTGGAAGCTCCAAATCTCCTGTATTTTCATTATGAAGGTGTTTTTTTGATAGTTTGTTGTGCAAAGATGCTAAACTTTTTTTTGCTGAAGACGTGCTCTCATCTACAGCACTGGAGTCCTTTTTGATCCTATTTAACAAGACATAGAAGACATTTAAAAGGTTACAAATGTTGCAAAGAAAATGATTCAAAGAATTAATAGTATGGGAGGGAATTTCTACAGGAGATATAAGTAAAAAAAGAATAAACAGGACCATTTATTTTACAATGGACAAAGGAAAACATATGGTAGAGATATATAAAAAGTGCAGTGTGTGTAGAAGTCCAAGAATATGTTTCTACCCATACTCTTCTAGACTAAAAAAGAAATGCACTCAATATGAAGCAAAATGCAACAAGTGAAAAAAGACAGATTTGTTTGCAATGCCTAAATACCTTCTAAAGATTACTGCTACCACACATCTTGGAAATAAATATATCCATGGCACACAGATTTAACTGTTTTCTCAGAGAACTTTCTCTGTCCTGTTTGCTCTTAAAGAGTTCCAGCCCTGTTTCCAGTAGATTAAAAAAAAAATAGTGTCATTGACATTTTTCATTTTTCAAATTGAATTTCAAAATGCATTTTCAAGCCAAATTTTTTAACAGTCAGAATGAAAGTTAAGGAAGAATCTTATTTCCTGTCAGCTGGCATTGGTTTTCATATGTTTTTTGTCCAGTATTGGGCTGTTTCACTTTTTATGGGAAAACAGATTTTTCTCAGAATTGGTTAAACACAAAAAACAACCATACTGTTGCAATGTAACTTTCAAAAAATAATTTTGAATTTTATTTTCACAGAAATAAAAATGAAAAAAAAAAGAGGGTGATGCATGAGGGAGATTTTCATGCATGAGATTTTCAGCCAGTTAATTTTCTGGAAATATCCATTAAAGTAAAAGCTTTGAATTCACTTTAGTTCAGAAGTTTCAAAAAAGAGTTTTAGAGGCAAATGGAACAGTAGGAGCATGCGCATTGAAAAGTGGTGATGCAGAATGGAAGAACTGCAAATGGTTATGGCTCTGTTCATCAGCCATCTATTAATGACTGACCTAGAGAAATGTGATCCTAGAGAAAATAAGCAGGTATAAACAGACTTAGCACAGAATACTGAGTTAAGAGTAACCTCCATAGAAGTGTTGTAGCTGCTGTAAGTGATTCTGAGATATTAGTGTAGTTGAGCTATTAGTAAAATACAGCTTAGTGGTTCCTACATCTCTAGCAGATATTTATGTCTAGTTTGGGGTTTGATCTAGTAAACCTTATTCAAGTGAAAAAAACACTGTCCAACCAACGAAGAAATGCTGGTGTATCATCTTCTGGTGCTCACACTTGGACTTTATTGGGTCAAAACTTCAATTGAAGGTGGCAAAAGTTCTGCCTGAGTAAACTCCAAGTGAGGACTTCCAGGTCTGTCCCAATGGGACCACTCTCAGGAGTAAGGGTTGAATTGTTATACCACAAAATACCAGCTGTAGTTACGTTAACCAGGATAAAGTTTCAAGGGATATCCAATCTCCATGCCTCAATGTAAAGCTAATCACCAGCTGGACTACAGAACAAATTTCCCCTCTGGTATAATATCACACAATTATATGCATTATGAGGGTTTAAAATCTGGCATTGGCTGTGCTATTGTTGGAACTCGGATAACTACTCCAGTTCCAACAAGAGGCCATTCATCTACACTAATTTGTAGGTTAGAGAAGGTTTTAAAATAGGAAGTCTTTTCTTATGCAAATAGGGACCTGGTGAAAACCAGGGGCCTGCAGGCAATGATCTGGAGCATCACCAGATCGCAGAGGATGAGCACCAACATGCCCACACACCAGGGCAATGTTTAAAACCAGGATTTCATGGCACTGTAATGTAATGAAAACCTTAAGGCTGGGTCTCTGCACAGGGATGAGTTTAACTTAGATTTTTTATCCAGCTTTTAAAATATTGTTAACAACCCTCCAGTCCATAGAACTGGGAAGAAGGAATAAAACCAGACAAATTAATCCTAATAAATTGTTCTCCCAAACAACTCTTTTCCCTTTCATTGCTTCCCCTGGATTCATACATGACTGTATTTGAAGTATTCAGCAAACTGTGCAAACAATGAGCACTTTCGCTTTTGATCTATGACTGTGGGTTATTTCAGGGCTGTGCATTGGATATGTAAGACACATGGCCTTGGTTTGTTTTCTACGAGCTGAGTTTAGCCCAAGGCTACACTGGAGAAAAAGACTTTCCCCTCTCCCTTATTTCTTAAAGCTATATCTCTTCTTGAAATCAGAGAATTTCTCTCCTCACTGACCAGGGAACTGGCTCCTTCCACTCGTTTCAATTTTGAATTTTCCAGTGGAGAAGTCATTCCTCTGTACAAATCTTGCACATAATGTTTGCTGTAGATGAGCTTCCTGCACTCCGTCATGTCATGCAGAATCCCTTCAACCCTTTGGATACTGTCCTGGGGTGATCACTTTCCTACATCACTGATAGCCTTTGGGAACACACTGCAAGACTGACACGAAGGGGCGGGATAGAATCATAGAGGCACAGAATCTTTTATGTTGGAAAGGACCTCAGATTGGAAAAGTCCATCTGATCCAACCATTAACCCATCACTGCCAAGTCCACCACTAAACCATGTCTCTAAGTACCACACCTACATGATGATGAGCACAAACTCCCGCTCTTCCAGCCTCAGCCTTTTACATCACATGTCTTCTACAAGTACATACAACCAAGTTCAATAAGAGTTTCCTCAGTAAATACTAATTCACAGGTTTTCCATTGTTCCTTGACTGTTGAATCCAGGTCTTAGACAAACCAGGACAAGTGGGAGATGATTAACACCTTGTAGTCCCTTACACAATGACCCCAAAACAGGTTTCCAGCAGACACTTCCCACACAGACACCATACTGATGGCCACCAAAAACATCCTCTGCTGACAAATATCAGCATGGGGTACCTTGAACTGTTTTCTCTGTAGCTGATGTCTCAAAGCAGCTTTTGAACTGAAATCACCCTATGGTTTTGCAGCTGTGCTGGTCAGCCTATGATCTCATGTGCTATATAAGATGGCATTTCAAGCCTGGGTGTGATCACAGTTATCATCTCCTGTTGAATCTGCAGCTCCTGGTTTAATAAATATTTCCTCATGGACCCACCCCTTTTGTTGGATAGCTGAAAGTAAAACCTCAGCTTTGTGTCATCTGAGTGTAAACCATTAACAAGATATAATTTAATATTTTTAAAGTTGTCAACAGCCTAGATTTGTCACGGGAGATTCGATATTTCATGCAGGTAAGTAGGAAGATGGCGTCAAAAATGCTTGCAAGTAGAGCAGACCGAACTTCAAACACAATTTCACATCCTCCCCATGGCTGTGATTTGCAGGGGAGTATCACTCTGTGGGACTGCAACACACTAGTCACACTTCCAGCTCTAGATACTTCTGCTCTTAAGCACTGGGAACTTTTTCTGTTCTTTCTTTTTCTACCTACTTAAGAAAAACAACCAACCTTCCAGAGTAAAATGTAAATGCAATGGAAAACACTTCAATAGGTGGAAAAAATAATGTAATGCCTTTAGTAGCTAAGTACCAAAGCACTAAGTATGTATTCCTAGATTATATCACTAAGGTTATAAACATATCAGATAATATAAACACAATTTCCATAAGTGTAAGACAATAGTCAGAGTAGACAAAAAAGATAAGGCCTTTGCCAGAGATGCAGAATAGGGCTGTTTTGCAGTTAGGTGGAAGATGGTGTATTGATGGGTACATTGGATAACATTCAGTTTTAATTCAATATTTTATGTTCCCAAACTCAGCAGGGTGGTTTTAGACAGCAGTTACAAAGGTTCACCATCTTACACAACTCTTCCAATGTCCTACACTCCTGCTACTGTTCGAGTTCAGCACGGCACAACATGACAGAAAAAAGAGTCTTCTAGAAAGAGTGCAGAGCATAATAAACACAGGAAGAAATGAGAAATCCCCAGAGAAACTCAATGGAGTTGAGTGCCCTTACAGTGAGGATACTTTACAGGAGGCCCATTTTTATTTGCTTTCATTATTTAATATATTTTTCTGTAATCCAGTATAAAAAATCTGTGTCCATTTCTTGCAAAGTGTGCAGGTGACACAAAAATCATAGAGTGGTAAATAATGAGAAAAGCAGATCTGTTCTACATACAGTCTAATGTGAATGTTAACTTGACCTCCTTAGAAAAAAAAAACAAAAATATTTTAATGTACAGTTAAACATAATTCTGAATATCCTGGATAGTTTGTACACTAAAGAACTGGACTATACTTTAGAAAGAGAGAATTAGAAAAGGATTTAGAGGTCATGGCTGATAACCAGCTGAGCTGCACAAGGCAAAAAAGAGACAAAAAGAGAAAATGGGATCTTCATATTTGCGAGCAGGGGACTATAGAACATAAGTATAGAAAGGCAGACACTCACTGTTCTTTGGAATATTAATAGTGAAAGGAGCGCAGGTCCAGCTTCAATGTTCACGTATTAAAAAATACTATTGACAAACAGGAAAGAGTTCC
Organism: Tichodroma muraria; assembly: GCA_013390105.1. Taxonomy (NCBI): domain Eukaryota; kingdom Metazoa; phylum Chordata; class Aves; order Passeriformes; family Sittidae; genus Tichodroma; species Tichodroma muraria. The sequence continues at coordinate 10,322 of WAAG01030322.1, forward strand.
AGAAAGAAATGCAATACTTGCAAAGATAGAATACTTGCAATCGGCAAAAGCTGTAAGATCCTAAAAAAAATCAATCTCAATTCATTTAATTTATCCAATACGAGGATAAATGGTGATTTATCTGTGGTTTATAATAGGGCTGGCTAGGTATTCTGTCTCAACAATAGAAAATTAAATTTCCACAAAAAATTCTATAAAGAAAAAATAATGTTAATTTTTCTTCATTACAAGCAAAAATAAATAGTTTACTGTAAGCCACTCTGCTTCTCATTCTTTTCTGTTGAACGAAACTTTAAACTTCACCTTCTTGTGAACACATTCATCAGTGCTATAGGTACCTGTTTTCTCCTAGCCAGCCACAGAGTAATTTGTCACTTAATTCAGAGTTGTATATAACATTGCAGGAGCTGTAGTCCAGCCAAGAAGCCTCTGCCTACATTGAATAAGGATAGTGTTTGTTCAGGCTGTAATTCCCAGGAGCAATGCAGCATTATGGGGAAATATTTATTTTTAATATTGAATTGACACAAAAGAAAGCCCTGGTCAATCAATTTAGTACATTCAAACAACAAGGGTTGTACATTAAAGAAAATGATAATTTTGTTTAGATTGGTTTGTTTGTATGTTTCCATTCTGGGTTCCTTTATGTTAATAAGGCTTTTCTCTGTGTGTCATTTGGAGTGAAAACAAATGTTGACAAGTCACATCTGCCCCCTGTGTGAAAATTCCAAATTTTGTTCGGTTTTAGCTTGCAAGTAGCTGTATTATATTTCGTATACCAGGGGGATCTCTGAATTAGTAGACAGAGACACGACATCCAGTAGGTGGAATACAACACTATATTAATCTGAACTAGATAAATGCCAAGATTTTAACAAGGGAGGGAGTTAAACACTGCAACAATTTATCTAGGAATGGGATAGACTCTTCCATGTGTGTTATTTAAAGATGGGCTATCTTCCTATCTGTTCTAGCTGGTAATTCAATCCCACAGACTGTGTTGTAATAGATAATAAACAACAATCCCTCCAGCCATAACATCTAAAAGTGCAGGAAGCAGGATTGCAGGGTGAAAACTGCTAGAAACCCTCAGTCTTCAGGACCAAAGGAGAGGGATGGATACGTTACACCAGTGGAACACCTCTCCTTGTCCACCCATAATACAGCTCCAGTGTAATTAAATATTTCATAGAAATACCTTATAACTGGTTTGTGGTTTGAAGACTGACTTAAGTTTAACATTGGAACTTGTACTGTGTGCCTTGCACTCGAAGAGACTTTCCCTTGCTTTCTCACTTTTCTAATACTCTGTTCCAAAACAAATAAATAACCTTGCAAATGGCTTGTTCTGGTTCCCAGACCAAAGGAGGACAATTAAAGCCTTATGAAAGTGTTTTTAAAATGTAATTTTAATTAGCATAGAAGTATTAAATGAGAACGCTGTATGGCCACTTTGTAAAAATGTAATGAAAATAATGCAGTCAACATCTCTCACCTCCAACAGTGTCGCTCTGTCAGTTGACTCCTGTTTTCTGGAGGATGTTGACAAAATGGGCAGAGATGAAAGCCTGCAACAAAAAGAGTGGGTTTTTCTAAACTCAAGTTAATCCACCTAGAGAACAGGAAAACCTCTTTCAGTAACAAAATAGGCATTCTTAAGGTCAGTAATAGCAGACTTCACCGACTGACAACAGTTTGCTGAACACAAAGGGAGTGTTACTTTTCCTTTTTCTTTGCCATGGCTCAATAGCTTTGTTTCAGCTCGTCAGTCAGTTTGTTAACAAGAAAAACCTCTTGAGCAAAGAGTACCTTTCCTTGTGCAGCACATTCCGGGGTGCCCTCTGAAAGGGCTCTGCACCGCTGTGCTACCTGATAGCCTTTCACATCACAAAGCGCTGGGGTTCCGTGTCCAGCACTGCCGCAGGGGCTAGCCAAGGTTTCCAGATAAACAGCACTCAAGCCGGGACCAGCCTCACCATAGGTTTTCCCTCCGCTATTGCCAAATGACAAAACATTAAAAGCTCAGCAGCATGCAGCACCATTAAACTGACCGATGGCAAAAAGTCGTCAGAAAACACGCTTCTGTAAATCTTTCCGTGCACACATAAAATCTGGTCTCAGATTTCCCTGCCCCCTCCATGCACACACATACACGTGCATTTCATAATTTCCCAGGAAGCTTAAACAAATTGAATTGCATTTGAAGCACTACCTCACAAAACAAAGCCCTCAACATCTTATTATTCAAACACTTGAGCAACGTTCATTATGAATTCTCACAACTAATTTCTCCCTTTTTGAAGCACTGTAGGAAAATAACAGTCTCCCACTTAAAAGACATGGAAACAAAGGGAAAAAAGAGGCTGATGTCACCAGGGTTTTGGAGACAGAATTTGTGTGAGATGCAGCTAGAGGCAAGGGCTCACATATCTGGGAAAAACTCTCCCAAACATCCATGGGAGATCTTCACCCACAGCTGAGGAAACAATGAAAACTCAAAATTTCCCGGGTTTGGTCTCACTCTGTGATCAGCCCTGGCTGCTCTAAAATTAGACCTGTTTTACACACTTGGCTTCAGCTGCTGCAGGAAGCAGAGGCAGCACATGCCAGTCCTGCAAATTTATTATTAATAATAATGGGGAGGCACTCCCAGGCTGGGGGCAGTCCCACGTGCCAGCAAAGGCACAGTAGACAGTCCCCATGAGGATTCATCTGCAATGACTGAATGGAACAAGGGTCAAGCAGCACAAATGTTGTTATGATTAGCCCTCACAGGGGATTTTTTTCATACAAGCTGTCCGTTTGTTTGGCAAAGCTGAAGTGGCCAACAGAAATGTATCACCGCCAGTGATGCTCCTGTTGGAAAGACTTACTCAGGCCCACTGCGGTGTGTTTAAGAGGAGAGGTCCCTCCTGGAGAAATCATAAACTACTCCAGGTCCCACAGGAAGTTAGGAAATAAGGCCTATTTTCTTGTGTGACCTAACAGCCACTTAACTTCAGGCAGAGTTTTGGTTAGTGCAAGCAGTTCTTAACCGAGCTTGCAGCCCTGACAAGTTAAAAGAAAGACATTTGTACATGAGTCATTGTGTCAGCCTTTGCTTGTGCTCCTGCCCCAGGGTGGATGCTGGCAAGACCTGTGCAAGGTTGGCTGGGCTCTGGTCACAGCACTGCCTACACTGCCAAGGCATCCCCTATACTGCCCAGCACACAGACACACCCCACAGGGATGCAAGGAAAGAGGGGGCAAACACCTATCAGTGCTCTGGGACTCCCTTTCTTGCTCTTGCTTCTCATGAGATTTGGCCTTGTCATCTATCATTAGCATTTCCTCCTGGTCCCTGTGATGCCTGGTAGGCCCTGTGTAGCTCTGGTAGGAAAGGAGGACCCAAAAGATGCCCACAACCCCTGCCGCTATGGGAAAACAGCAGCACATTTTGCATCACACTAAGTGTGGGAGCTCCGTGAAAACCACCATTTCTCCAAGGAGCAGCCCCACTTACATACCTTCTCCCCAGAGAAAGCTGGGTCCACATTGCTTTCAATGACTTCAGTAACAAAAACATGTAGCTCTGCCCCATGAAACTGACTGTCATCAAACTAAGAAATTAACTTTTTCTGCGGTGTTGTTAAGAACACATAATGTTTATAGTCACAACTGTGAAAAATGCAAGCTTTACTGAGGTTCAGTAAAGAAGGACTAGTTAAGCCTCTGGTCCCCAGAAGCAGCATACAGAATCCCCCAGTTCCCAGCGCCTTGCTTTAGAAATGTTGGCTCAACTGCTAACCCAGAGCCCAGGCACTGAACATTAAAAAAAAAAATCCCTCCAAGCATTCAGTAAACAATGTCTGTCCCCAAAATAGCTTTCTAGTTTTCTTGTAATGTACTTCCATGCATCAGCTTATGTGACCTTGAACTGGTATAATTTCTCACTTGGGAATTCCTCCCTAGAATTTGTTGCTATAGCTCTTGAAGTATGGAGAATGAAGTGCTGGACTCTTACACTCCTTTGTTTCTTCCTTTCATTTATTTGGGCCTTGATGGGGAAAACATATGACTGGATATGTCATTACAGGCAGACAATCTGATAATCACTAGCTGATAGCACAGCAACTCTAAAAACCCTGTCTGTAGCCAGTTCATTCTCTTCTTTTAACATCATGAAACTGCAAGGGTCAGGGATAAAGACACTGATATTTTTTAAATATTTTTTCAAAAATGCTGCAGTCTGTGTCCACCATGCTCAAGACTTTTGAAGGAGGTATTTTGGAGCATTTCACATAATTTTTTGCTTATTTACAATGACTACCTAAAACCTCTTTACAGAGATCTCCACAGTAGGTCGTTTCTGTGGATTTGAGACACATTCTTGTGGTCCTTATGGGTCTTAAGCAGATGCTGGTTTTCACAGAGCACTTGTACATCTTGCCAAGGTGCAAAGAGGGGGTCCCAGAAGTCCCACTACCATTTCTGCTGTAGGAAGAAAGGCAAGGTCAGCTATCAGCCACATCCTCTTTGTGCGAGGAGGCCGTGCTTCTTGGCAGAGGAGATGCTCTGCGGCGCTGAGTCAAAGGAGTGAATGGGCGTGGAGGAGGTACAGGAGCTGGTCTTCCCATGCACTTCCTTATCGTCACCTCTTTCAAGGCCTTCTGTTGCTGTATTCGTTCGTTTGCTTTTCACTCGTGCAGTGAACTATAAGATAGCCATAGAACCATAGAGGGGACAAAGGGCCTAAAACAGACACCCTCCTGTGATGGTAGGGGACAAAAACGGACAAAAACCCACCACGAGAAGCAGTACCTGAGCACTGGGGAGGCAGAAGGTCTGCCAGAGCAGCCTCAGCCGCCCCCTGCCTGGGTTTGCAGCCTCTGCAGCAGGGCTGCAGGGAGGGCAGGCAGGGGCTGCACGGCAGCGCTCTGATGAAAGCACCTGCGACTTCTGTGAAAGCCGACACTCACTGCTTGCGGTGTCCCGGCCACTCCGGATCCCAAGGCCCTGGTTTACTGCAGGAGCTGTGAAAGACAGCCTCGGGCTTCACAGCAGGAAAAAAATACAAGGGATCAAGTATACAGAGGCACCTCATAAAGTACCCCTTCAAACCGCATACAGATTTACAAGAGGGAAGTGAGTGGCCCTCGGGGGGCTTTTACTTGCCTATTAGCGCTGGCCAGTGCAGGGTGCACGCCCAGACCCTGGGATGGAACTGTCTACACAGCCCCATGACTTCTTTCAAGTGCAGACAGGCAGCTGCATACACACCTCTGGGCTGCAGCAGGGCTCCACGGGGCATGGCTGCTGCACCGGGTCAGGCAATAGCATCCCCCAATTTCTTTTCCACCAACTTCCTTAACACCTCTGTCCTGCGCTGGGGAGACGCTGAATCACCCCGAGGGGAGACTTGGGGCAGCACACAGACAGCTAGGGATGTCATCTGCTCCCGAGTTCCCCAGGTAAATGTGGAGCTGGGGAACAGGCATGTCCCTGTCAAGCAAAACACTTGGAGCCTGGAGGCAAAGGCTGAAGGCATATAAAGAAGAAGAAAAAAAAATAAGGCCAGAAAAAAAGGAAGAGCAGAGTGGAATAAAAGAGGTATGGAAAAGTGCTTGGCTGAAGGGTGCATCTCCTTTGCAGAGACAGGGCAAGAAAAGTGGTCCCTCTGGATCATAGCGGGTGGTACAGGAAGAAGAAATGTGAAGGAAGGAGAAACATGAAGAAAGGAAAAAAAACGAGGGATGGGGAGAGGTAGAGGATAAGAAAGGGTCTGACTGAGGGAAGAAAAAGATAATATCAGCACAAACAAATTCAGGAGAAAGGAAGAAAACTGCTGGAGGAGCTGAGTAGGAGGGCAGAGCTGGAGGAAATAAGCATCCAAATGAAGAGAGATTATCACAGAATGCTCCCAAAGGAAATGAACTGGGCGCTCTGAAACAGTGTCAGACATAAATAAATCAAACAGGAACATTTGGACACTTGGAAAAATGAGAGAAAAAATACAGGGTGATATACTATAGCAGGAAAAAAAGTGGGGTGGCAGGAGAAAAGAAGAAAAGCTCATAAGACAGAAAAAAGAGGGAGTGAGCCAGATAATCCAAGCAGTCCCAACATATTTACATGCACACTTTGAGGTGTTTGCTCTAATGAGCAGTTAGGACAGCAAAGAAAGTACAGAGTAATGCAATCACATCATTTATATGGGCAAGTGGGGATTTTGCAAGCTGGAAGATATATGCACACAATAATTGTGGGTGAAAGTTGGGAGGCCAATAATAACAGCAGTAAATCATAATCCTTTTACTATATTATCAGTTAGATACCCAAGCAATAAATGCATATGCATAAGGGGTTTGTGCTTTAGAAGTGGCAGGAAACTTGATTGCTAAAACAAAGGGAATGGAGAAGCTCAGTTCTCCCTCTCTTTTGAGTAAGGGAGTGTAATGAAATCCACTCCCTCTCTCTCCCCCATCTCTGTCATGGCCATCATTACTAGACTTGGCTGGGAGTTTCACAGTGCAGTTATTTTCTAATGGGAATGCACTTACTACAAAACTGAAATTTTCCACAAGAAGATTTTGATTTTGCTGTAGAGAAAAACCCTATGAGAAAAATTTGAACCAAGTGTTTCATTTTGGGTCACTTCAACCCCAGCCAAAATTAAAAAAAAAAATCAATATGAAAGTTTTTATTACACTACTATTAGTGGAACCTGGACATTTTCAGTTGGGAATAAAACATCTTTAAAAGTTAACAAACCAGTTTACTCAAAATTTTGTTACAGTCATTGTATCTGTAGCTTTGTAGTGGGAAATACTGTGCATGAGCATGCATGTGCATATTCATCCCCCCATATGCCAACATACAAGTGAATAAAATTGAGGGGGGAAAAGGGAATAAACAAACATACAGAGTTAATTTTGAGCTGATTGTGAATGATAGCCATTGGGTGACCGTTCTACTAGGCCATCTGCATATTTTCTTTTTTTCCAAAGGGATTTGGTAATCCTCTGGCAGGAAGGGAGAAGGGAAAGTCATTAAGCAGTAATTTAGAGCACATATGTAATAAGAAACACCAATCTATGTTCTGAAATGGTGAACAGTAGGATATCTACCATAACTTTTACGAAGCAGTTCCAGTGATTGTCTTTTTGCTTAAAAATACATTGCTTTCGTCTTGTCTGTGGCTGCCCAGTTTGATCTTCCAGCAGTTGGACCAGTTCACATCCTTTGTCTGTCAGAGCAAAGGAGTGAACTGTGACAGAATTCTGTTCCCTCTGTCCATATTTATAGATTGTGATCAAGTCACCTCTTAATCTTTTCTTTGTTAGATAAACAGAACAAACTCCTCAGGCCTATCACAGTAAGACTTGTTTTCCAGACCTTTCATTATTCACATGGTTTTCCTCTCTGAACTCTCTCCAATTCATCCAGCACCCTTCTCCAGTTGGGGAAATCAGCACTAAGAACAACATCCCACACTGGTGCCTAAGGCAGATGTAGCCTTCTGCTTCCTATTTAGCAGTCTCAGGACCAGTTCTTTGGAGGACAGCCTTTCCCAGCAACTCCTACTTGATTCACACACAACCATCTCAGTCCCACCTTCTTTGTAGATTTAATGGCCAGATCCACCAAACACTTGCATGTGGTGCAGGAGAGAGGTTTCGAGGTGAGTTGTGGTGTCCTCCCCCCAACCCCACTTACTGTATATGGGTGCAGGTCACCAACTTGGATTTGATTTGGGGGAACTGAATGCCTGCCAGGGGAAAACAATCAGGAAGCTGCTTCCCACACGCATCCCAGCCACTGCCGCAGGCACTAGGATCTGAATGAGCAACTGATGATTAGTCTGGGGAACTGAACTAAGTCTGATTTGACATCAAACACTGCACCACGTGTACAGAGCCCAGTGTGAGCTGCTTTAATCTGCCACTCCACTCCTATTCAGCCAAATCATTTACTAATGTAGGTATGGTTATTAATGTCCAGAATCTGACTGAAATCCTACTGAAAAAAACAGAAACAAACTACTTGGTTGATTTCAGCTTCTTAAGTATTTATGTCTGAATTTCACTCTTCTTTCCTCCTGTCTTACTTTTAAGGAACAATTATATCTAAATTCCAAGAAAAATGTCTTAAATGGCAGAAGAATGGCAGAAGACCAGCCATCACATGTTTCAGG